>JAUMJL010000633.1:0-130000 GCA_033558185.1 Dromococcyx pavoninus | reverse complement strand
ATGTTTTTCCATCCAACAATGCAAATGATGCAGGTTTCAAAGCAATCATGCTATTTTCTGTTAGCTGGTCTTTTAGTGCCTGGATTTATGAAAGATGATACCCTATATTTTCGTGTTTACATGGATCATTGCTGAATTGGAACTTCTCCTGTTTTCAAAAAAGGATTCCTCCCTTCTTGGCAGAGAAAATGAGTTTGTTTTCAAATCTAGCCTATGTAAAAGATCATGTGGCCATGAAGAAAATCTTGAATTTGTTTCAAATGGTGAATATCACAAAGGCAGATTTGTACCAAAACCTCTAACACTTGCAGTTTAAGATATTTTCAGCAGGGAAAACCCTCAGCTTGGCGAAATTTCACAGAGAAGACATATTTCACTGGCATGAGTTTGCCCAAAAGACAAAATTGTGAATCATATACAAAAGAAAAAGAAAGGGGGAAAAAAAGCTGCTGAGACTTTATACAACATTGCCATATTTACATCCTTGAGCAGCTTCCCTGAAAAGCAGCCATCACTGGAGAGGAGCAGAGCAGAGAGCCAAACGTCTGCAGAAATACATCAGGTGAGGGTGCAGATGGGAACTTGGGAAGTCATTCAAAATGAGGGAAGTAGAAGAGGCTGAGGAAAATTGTGGCAGAATTGGACCATGGCCTTAGTTTTTGTCCAAGATACCATCAGAAAACAGATATTGGAGATAACACCTCTCCAAAAGTTTACTGCTTCCAAGAGGAGGAGGAGGAGGCATTGAGCTCTTCTCTTTGGTAACCAATGACAGGACCCAAGGGAATGGCAGGAAGATGTGCCAGGGGAGGGTTAGGTCGTATATTAGGAAAAGATTCTTCCCCCAGAGGGTGTTGGAGCTCTGGAACAGCTCCCAAGGGAAGCAGTCACAGCCTGACAATATTCCAGAAGCCTTTGGCCAACACCCTCAGCCACACAGGGTGAATATTGGGGTTGTCCTGTGCAGGAACAGGAGATGGACTGGATGATCCTTGTGGGTCCTTTCCAAATCAAGATATTCTATGAGTCTATGAGAATCAAACCACTCATATTCCTTGGTGGAGATGGATCCCACAACGTGACAGCTCTCCTCTGTCTTCCCCATTCCCACCCCGTGCGACACAGCCTCGATTCAGTCCTTTCATGCCCCCACACTTCCTTTAATCCCTCTTGGGCCATCCATCCCCTTTCTGTCCCGAAGCTGTCGGGCCTCTTTGGAAGTGTGGAGCTTGGGCAGTAATTGTTGTGTCGCAGACTGACATCTCCAGAGAGGCAGCTCAGGTCTCAGCAACAGCAAATCCAGAGGCAGAGCTGGAAAGCTATTAATGTTTAACACACAGGGAAGCTGCTGTCTGTCAGATGCTCCCATCACCCTGCGCTTGGCAGGCGGAACGTGTTAGCACATCTGAAGCTGCTGAAGGGTTTTATCAGCCTGACAGGACAAGGCATACCCATCTCCCCTTCCACTGCACAGACATAAAGCAGAAGACCCTATGGAATGGTCACAACCAAGCCCACCTGTAGCTTTGACACATCAGCTTCCAGGGGGGGAAGACTGAGTTTGCAGCAAGATCTTTCAGCCAGGCCACGAAGCACAGGAAGAATGCTCCTTGCTGCTCCCAGTGATGCTGTTCCCAGCACTGAGGGGTTGGGACCAGTCCTGAAGAGAGAGCAGGGGACTTCATAGAATGGTTTGGGTTGGAAGAGGCCTTAAAGCCCATCCAGTTCCAAGACTGGAAGAAATAATAATCTTAAAATTAAACAGACTAAAAGGCCCTTCTGCATTATCCTCCTGTTTGACAGTCACACAGCGAGCTTTCATTCCTCTTTTGATTTCTGAACCTGTTGAATTTCTCATGAGGGAATGTTTTTTCTGATCCCAAAGACCTCAGTTAAGCCTGCTGGCAACAAGTTGGCTTTTCTTCGTTTCTTCTTGCAGTTCCTTAGATAGAATCTGTTGACCCCCAACAATCCTCAAAGTGCAGGTTAAAAATCACTGACCTGCAGCACTTTGGTGTCTGACCCCCTCAGAGCCTACCTCAAAACTGCTTCCCAAGCCCAGAGGACGGAGAAATGTGTTATGGCTCCCGATTCCTGTATGGTGTTACCTAACCACGTGTGAAAGTGATTCAGACAAAAACCAGGGAGTCAGGAGCCTGAGACCTGGATCTGATGGTGCTGATGGCTCTCTCATAAGTGTCTAAATGGCCCCATTTAGCTGTGGAGACTCTGGCTGTGTCTGTGTCTGAGGAAGATGCACCTTACCTGTCATGCTGCTGTACCTTAGTGAAGTGTTTTATGAGCTCTGCTGGAGGATGCTAGGCTAATGCAGAGTCATATTATTTTGATAGCAGCCTGTCTTGATGGGAAAACTTGTGTTTTTCCATGTAGGAGGAAATATTTCTCTAGTAGCCCACAAAATAACATGTTTCTTCACCCCCTGACTTTTTATGTCCATCAAAAAGGTGCGCCGCGGGGATGCAATCAACATCAGCTCCTGCCAGTGTTTACTGCATTAGGCAGTGGACTCACTGCCAGCACTCAAAGTACAAGTTGTGTACCTAACCCTTGCTATTTTGACCCTGATCCCAGCCACCCCTTTGCTAACCCCACCAATCCCCCTTTAGGTGCAGCCAGGAAAGGCCCTTTTCCCTTTCTCCAGCTCCTGGTCCCTCCCTGACCTCTGCTGCCTTCCATCCTCCTTGCTTTCGATTTGCAAATCTCCCTGTCTTCATTTTGCCTCCTGCTGGGAAAGCCCAAAACCTTAGGAGCTAAGGCAGATTGTGCCCTGTACCTGAGCCCTCTTTGCCTTGTGGAACAACTCCTCCACCTTCAAATAAACTCCCTGCTCTGCTGCACCTGGAATTTTTTCCCAGTGTGTTCAGGGTCTAGCAGGCACCAGCAGACCCATTCTGGTGTGCTGAACTCCACCGCCCTCTGCTCCCCCTTGGGCAACACCAGCTCTCCTCACCTCTCCTCCTGAACCAGCAAACTCTTCAGTTCTTCACCCCTAAAACATCCTTTTTAGTGCATTTTAGTCTGACAATGAAAACTCTAAACAGAGCACATGGTGGCTGGGACTGAGTCTTTGTTTCAGCCTCTAATTCTCTTTGTGAGCCTGGAAATACCTACTCATGAACTCAGGTGAACGTGCCTTTCCCTCTCTGCAGCAGGAAAGGAGAAACTGTGTTTTATTTCATCTGCTGCAGTTGGAAATGTAGTTTTTAGTTGCTCTGGTGAGGGTTTTCAGGCATTCTTAACTTAGGAGAGAGGAAGTTAAAGGTTAAGACATCACTATGGAGACAGAGGCTGTGAATACTCTGATATCAGCAAGGGGATCCCTAAAAGTGCTACAGAAATTGGGTTACATATTGCACCAGCCCCTTGCAGGCTCTCCTAGAGCACCTGAAACACTGCTCACACCACACTTGGAGCCAGGACTTCTCAAGACTCGAGCTGTGCAAAGCCTCTGGGGTAGCTTTCCCAGATAATTTGGGCCAGGCCATTCTGGGAGTCATTAATTCAGCAGCGCTGTCCTACCTCCGCAAACTTTTCAGCATCCAAATTTCCAGCAAGAACAAGTGCAAAACAGAAGGGGCTGGACATGGGCTGTGAAGTGCCCAGACCTTCCCCCAGCCTGCACCTCCTCTCTTGGCTCCACAAACACAGATGCCCAGCCAGAAGGAGCCATTGATCAGCATGACTAATGGGGACTTTGAGGAGGAAAATGTGCCAGATCAATATGCAATCCACAGTACATGAATCACTCCGGCTTTTCCAATTTATTCAGCTCCAAATCAAATGAATGAACAAAAGATAAATATATAGCCATGGGGAGGCAGGGGGTGGGGGGATGAGGAAGGCAGGTGGGGAGGCAGGCTCTCCAAAGGGGTAATTAACTAGCCTTTATCATCCTAACAAAGCATTAAGCCAGTAAATCTATGAAAATGGGAATACTCCAGAGAGTCGTTACTGGTGTAAAACAGAGACTCTGGAATCCTGTTCCTCTTCTCCAGTTTCTCGGGTTGAGTGGGGAATGGCAGAGATTCCCATGGGCCCTGACATACACCCTACAGCCAGTGATCCATATGCTGAACTCCAGCCTACCCATTCCTACCTCCTGCAGGAAGCTCAGCCGAACATCCCTTGTTTCTCTGACCCATCTCCTCACTGGCCATCACCAATCATCCAGACAGCTGACTGCGTCCTCATACCACCCTCCCCAGGCCTTCCCAGCTCTCTGTGCCGTGGGCTTTCTCAGCAAAGAGATCTCTGGCTTTGCAAAAATGAGATGTTCCACTGCTCCAACCTTTTAATTAATTACTTATCCAACAGGATTTGCTCTACTTATTATCAACTTCATTAGCAAGATAGTGGTGGGGAGGGGGAGGCCTTGCAGGAGGGGAGCCAGGCATCTCAGGCAACAAATTTCATTTGGTTTAGCATGGAATATTAAGGTGAAGCTTATGTGAGCTTCTTTCAGGCGCTGCCAATGCACACATAGAATCATGGAATGGTTTGGGTTGGAAGGGACATCAAAGCCCATCCGGTTCCAACTACCCTGCCATGGGCAGGGACACCTCCCACTAGACCAGGGGGCTCAAAGCCCCATCCAACCTGGCCTTGAACACCTCCAGGGATGGGGCAGCCACCACTTCTCTGGACAACCTGGGCCAGGGCCTCCCCACCCTCAAAGCAAAATATTTCTTCCTAAGGTCTCATCTCAATCTCCCCTCTTTGAGCTGAAACTTTACCCCCTCATCCTCTCCCTGCACTCCCTGATCAAGAGCCCCTCCCCAGCTTTCCTGGAGCCCCCTGCTCCTCTACACACGTTTTTCACACACCTCAGGTGAGATGTCCTGCTCAGGAGCACAACTGACTGCTGCAGAAGAAAGAAAGGAAAGTCCAAACGGAAGAGCAGGGAGGGAGGAGAAGGAGAAGCAAAAAACCCGCAAGTTCTGAGAATTATCAGGTTTTGGTTCTGAGCACTTTCTCTCCCCCAGGCCCACATAGGCAGAAAAGTAATTTTAATTAAAACTGCATTAATTCTTCTCATATTGAGCCAATGGGCCTCCTGGAGCCATCAATCTCTGACAAAACCACATGTGTGATGTGATGTTCCTTCTGTTCCAACCAACAACCAGCACTGCAGAGCTACAAAACTTGTTTTTTCTTATCAGGAGCAGGAAGGCAGCTCCATCCCACAGAGCAGAGACAGTGTCCTGCCTGGAATGGCCAGCATGGTATGAGAGAGGCTCCTCCTGGAGATGTGCACAGGGCACAGTGTCCCACATAGCCCAGTGCTGCAGGCATCCTCCCTCTTTGTGCCCATATTGCACTATTCAGAGAGAAAATAAGGATGGGGTGGAAAACGATTTCTTTAAATGACAGAAATTCACCTCAAATGGAGGTAAGAAGTCAAAGTATTGCCAATTTTCCCAAGATGACCAAAAGAAATACAGTTTAAATTGGGTCACTCCACACTTTACTCCAATAACTTTAGATTGTTCCATTTTGATTTTGACCTTTTTGGGGTATTTGAAAGCGTACAAGTTTCAACTGCAAGCTAAATGGCAAATTCCAACTAAGACTCTCCCAGAATTTGTGCCTTGATTATATGAGACTGGGGTGCCTGGATAATCTTCCAACTGTGTTTTTCCAACCCAGAAAATTCATCTTGAATGCTTCCAAATCTCAAACGGTTCTGTTGTAACCAATCAACACCTTTCAGTCAAGGACAAAAATGCATCTCAGTGAAAGAATTGCCACTGTGCCTGCCTGTCAGAGGCAATCTGATGCTCACTGTTCTCTTTCCAGTTCTCTCAGTCTGTCTTAATCACCCCTGTTCCTGGGCGTAGCACGTGGCAGCTTCCCTCTCTCTGCCTTACACACGCTTTGCTGCACCCCCAGCTAAAGAGAGAGGGCATTTTGGAGAGATGGGGTGGGAAGGACAGAAAGAAACATTGGTTGCTTTAAAGGCTCTGCTTAAAGTTATGGGGATGATCTCAGGTGCAACCTCAACTTCTGTAATACCTGAGATCCAGTTGAGAACAAGTGGACAAGAAGCCAATGGTATCTTGGCCAGTATCAGCAACATTGTGGCCAGCAGGACCAGGGAAGTCATCCTTCTCCTTTACTCAGCACTGGTGAGGCCACATCTTAAATCCTGGGTTCAGTTTTGGCCCCTCAGTACAAGAAGGACATTGAGGGACTGGAGCACATCTGGAGAAATGGAACGGAGCTGGGAAAGGGCCTGGAGAACAAGACTTATGAGAAGTGGCTGAGTGACCTGGGGTTGTTTAGCCTGGAAAAAAGGAGGTTGAGGGGCAAACCTCATCCCTCTCTACAACTGCCTGAAAGGAGGTTGTGGTGAGGTGGGTGTTGGTCTCTTCTCCCAAGTAACAAGTGATAGGATGAGAGGAAATGGCCTCAAGTTGTGCCAGGAGAGGTTTAGATCAGGTATTAGGAAACATTTCTTCACTGAAAGGGTTCTCAGGCTCTGGCAGAGGCTGCCCAGGGAGGTGGTTGATTCACCATCTCTGGAGAGATTTAAAAGATGATCAGATGAGGTGCTCAGGGGTAGTTTAACAGTGGATAGGTGTGGTTGGACTGGATGATCTCAAAGGTCTTTTCCAATCAAACCATTCTATGATTCTAGACTCCCCTCCTGAGCTAAAGGAGTTCCTCCTCTTTCCACAGCCTCAGGGTGTCCCTCAGCACACCCCCCTCTCACTTGCTGTCCTCTTTACCATTCCTGCTGAGAACTTCGGTGCTGCCCAGCAACGCGTTGCGGAGGGAAGAGAAGCTTTGTTGCCATGTCAAGATTTTTAATTTCCCCGTGTGGCGATGGTATCGTGGCCCTGACAGTGTACTAAACACATGTCTTATCTCTCTGCCCATGGAAAAGCAATATCAATTTTGTGGCGTTAAGGGCTGGAGTGAGAACAATGTGCTGTGCATTGTTAAACAAGCCACCAGCCCTGTGCTGTACAAGCAGAACAAGTGTAATCAGTGATACAGACTTTCAGTATAATTACAGCTCCCTAGTAAGCTCAAAAACCTTCCCTGTCCTCCCTCCCTTGCCTTGAGTACCCTATATTGCAACAACCCTTGAGATTAGCTTCTCATTTTCTTGCTAGAGGGACAGTCTGCCTTTGCCACCTCTACATTGCCAACCACGTATCCAAGTGAAGCCCTTTCAGAATTACAGATGTGGGTTGTTCATGAGTCCTCCTGTGATCTCCCTTCCCTGCAAGATGTGTGCCAGTGAGCCAGCAACTCTAATCACATCAGTACACTTTGATATCCATGGAAGAATCCACGTGAGACCTTTGGATCAAGAGTTTTCTACTTTTGTTTCCCAGGCTACAAAGGAATTTGGTGGTGTGTGGAGACTCTCTTTTGCCATTTTCCCATAAAGAGGACAGGCTGAGAGAGTTGGGGTTGTTCAGCCTGGAGAAGAGAAGGCTCCGGGGAGAACTTAGAGCAGCCTCCCAGGACTGAAAGGGGCTCCAGGAAAGCTGGGGAGGGGCTCTTGATCAGGGAGTGCAGGGATAGGATGAGGGGGAATGGGTTTGGGCTGAAAGAGGGGAGACTGAGATGAGATCTCAGGAAGAAATGTTTTCCTGTGAGGGTGGGGAGGCCCTGGCCCAGGTTGCCCAGAGCAGTGGTGGCTGTCCCATCCCTGGAGGTGTCCAAGGCCAGGTTGGATGGGGCTTTGAGCCCCCTGATCCACTGGGAGGTGTCCCTGCCCACGGCAGGGGGGTGGAACTGGATGGGCTTTGAGATCCCTTCCAACCCAAACCATTCTATGGATTCTATGAAACAGGTCATCTCCAGACCCACTGGCCAGGATGGACAGCCTGGGAAAAGCACAGGACCCTCCAGTTACCAGCTTTCCTCTCCATTTCCTTCATCGTGGCAGTGTCGTGCTGCACTCCCCAGCCCTTTGGGCAGTCACCCTGCCTGCACACGTGCCCACAAAGCCTCTGATCTGGTCCTGGCAGCAGAGCATTTTAAAGGCAAGCCTTGAGAAATGAATTCTGTTCTGACAAATAACATCAGGGATGAATTTATTAAATCTGTGCAGCAGGTGCTGCCCCCATCACCTGTTTGATGCACGAAGGTCCCCAGCAGTGCAAAGCCCTTAAGCACGCGTTGAGCTTCAAACACTTGAGTTGTCCTACTGAGTTCATTGGAAACGAGGCAGGAGGGAGCAGGACCCTGGTGAGGACACCAGAGGTGTCAGTCTGAGCCTCTTGTTCAAGCATTGTGTTTACTTGATGCTGGTATTAAAGGGATAAACTTCTGCCAGGCAAAAGCCCAGCATGTCTCAGGTTTTATCATTAAAGAGCCCTCCAGCAGGAACAGATGGGTTTTGCCACATCAGAGCCCCTCCAGTAGCCTCTGGATTGTGCTGGGGACACACAACTCCTGCACAGGCTGCAGAGAACCTTCACAACAAGAGGCCCTCGAGAAGTCACGCTCCTGCCCATCCCCACTGTGGAGCCAGGCAGCCCTTTGTGTACCCTCACAGTGAGGAGATGAGATCTGACACCCAAAGAGCCCGTGCATAGGAGGAAATGACCATTAGTTAAACCATCCTGCCCTGGCTTTACCATCCCCAGGCATGGAACTACATGGAAAAGGCTGATCTTGTTGAGGCAACCAAGAATATCACTGAGGAGAGCTTGGAAGAGTCAGTAGGATTTGTTCTAGTGTTTAATCTTCTACTGGTTTGAAGTGGGAAAGAGCCATTGCTTGGTGCATTATCCAGGCCCTCAATGACAGCACAAGGCCCACTGTGTGTTCCCCCAGAGCTCTCCCACCAACTGAGACAGAGAGGGAACTGGTCTCATCCTCCACCTGGATATGCCTTTTGTTTTAAAGGCAGCTCGTAATGCTCTGAAGCCCTAATTGCTTCTCTTAGCAGACAGATTCACATAATGACTATGGTGTTTTGAAACGTTGAATAGCAGCTGTGTATCGGTAATATCTCTGGAGCAGGGTCAACTGCTCTGCAGTAAAACTCTATCCTGCCTTTCATATCCCATCAGCACAATCAGAGAATTGGACTCTTCTCCGAATACTAAATGTGGCAGCAAACTCCAGAATGAGCTTCCTTTGACAGCGACGGGTTCTGCTTTGTGAGCCAAGCCCGGATGCCTATTTTGGATGCTGCTGCTCTCTTCCTCAGGCCGTGCTCAGGGCTGTTCCCAGCCCCATCACAGCCAGGTCAGGCAATGTGCTCAGTAGCAGCGTTGATCCAGGCAGCCAGAAAGGCCACAGAGACACAAAGACGTACGGGAACTGATGGCAAAGAAGGAAGGGGACAGGTGCGGTTGGACTTGATGATCTCAGAGGTCTTTTCCAACCAGGTGATTCTATGATTCTATGATTCTATGAAAGCCCATTTCTCCACAGCTCTAGAGCAATGAGGCTGCTGAAGGGGCTGGAGAACAAGTCCTACGAGAAGCAGCAGAGGGAACTGGGTTTGCTCAGCCTGGAGAAGAAGAGGCTGAGGGGAGACCTCATCACTGTCTACAACTGCCTGAAAGGAGGTTGTGGCAAGGTTGGGTTCTTCTTGTATGTGACAGGCGATAGGACAGGAGGAAATGGTCTCAAGTTGTGCCAGGGGAGGTTTAGATCAGATATTAGGAAACGTTTGTTCACTGAAAGGATTCTCAGGCCCTGGCACAGCTTCCCAGGGTGGTGTTTGAGTCGCCATCCCTGGAGGTGTTTAAAAGGTGGGTAGATGAGTTTCTTAGGGACAGGGTTTAGTAAGGGGACAGGTACAGCTGGACTTGATGATCTCAGAGGTCTTTTCCAACCAGATGATTCTATGATTCACCTTGGTCTCCCAAAATCATAGTCCCCCCTCCATCCATGACTCCTCCAAGCCTTGGGGCTGCTGTCACCTTCCCAGACAGCAGCAGCAGCCATAGCCCAACAGAATCAGATTTTTTTTTATACCTTCCATTGCAGAGAGTCAGAGAATCATTGAGGCTGGAAAAGAACTCTAAGATCATCCACTCCAACCATCAGACCAGCCCCACTGTGCCTACTAAACCATGTCCCCAAGTGCCACATCTCCAAGTTTTTGAACCCTCCAGGGATGGAGACTCCACCACTGCCCTGGGCAGTCTTTTCCATTGCTTGACCACCCCTTCAGTAAAGAAATTTTAACTAATATTGAACCTAAACCTCCCCTGCCGCAACTTAAGGCCATTTCCTTTCATCCTACCACTTGTTACTTGGGAGAAGAGACCAGCACCCACCTCACTATAAGAGTCCCTCTGTTCCCTGCTTCTGCTCTCCATGGCAGAGAGGTGACTGAACACTGCAGGGTCTGGAAGAGACAGACATAAAAATCCTGCACCATTCACAAGGTGAAGGTTAATGGAGGGTACTCAGAGCTAAAGGAAAGCCCAGCTCTGCTGCTAGAGCTGGGTGGATAATGCAACACTTCCAGCACCAGCTGATAGGGAAAACACTCCTAGGAGAGGGTCTGGCCCAGGCAAGCAAACTGCTTTCCCTTTCACCACCACAGAGGTCAGATGTGGCCAGATAAACTCTGCCTGAGCCTGTCAAACCAATCTCTCCTTTACATGGTTACCTTTAGTTTGTTTCTGCTTTCGTTTCTCTTTAAAAATGAAAGGAACAATAGGGAAAAAAAAATCAGTTTCAACAGGTTTTCCTTTCCTCCTCCCCGCTTCTTAAGCGGATATTCATAAAACCCGTGTCTGTTTTCCCATGGTTAATTAGTAGTGCAGATAATAAGCTGGTTTCATGGAGTTAGCATGCATCAATGTCTCTGTTAACTGGGTTAATTACACAGTGGATGGGCATTTGTTTCTTGTGAGGACAGACTGATGATTAGAAACGTGTCTTGGTTTCCCAGCAGATGCCTCAGCACTGAATTATAGAATGGTTTGAGTCGAAGGGAACTCACAGCCCATGCAGTTCCAACCCCCCTGCCATGGGCAGGGACACCTCCCACTGGGTGTGCCCAAAGTCCCATCCAACCTGGCTTTGAACACCTCCAGGGATGGAGCATCCATGATTTATCTGGGCAACAGAGCTACAGAGGAAGAAAATCTGGATTGTCTTACCTTTTGTTCTTAAAATGCCCTGGGAGATGGTGTGTGTGCATGCTTGGGTTTACCTGCAAATACCTACACAGCACACAAATACATAGAGAGAGCCCAAAAGAAAGTGTGAACACATGGACAGCCTTCAAAGGGTTAAAAGTGACATCTCTGTTGGCAGAGGAGAGAAAGGAGAGAGGAATTCACAGGCTCAAGAGCAATTTCAGAATCCACTCAAGCTTCCTGCCACTCCGTGAAATCTCAGTGCACCTCAACTAGATCAGAAATTGGTTTACATTCCCTTCTATGTGTTTATGAGTTTGTAAAAGTTGATTTATTTTATTCCATTGCTACTCCTGGATATTATAGCAAAGGCATCTATTGGGAGAAGGACTGGGATTCATTAGAAAGTTGCTTAAACAAAGTTGCTGCTATCAGAATCGCTGGATCGGATAGCGTTTTATTGTTATTGCCCTGCAAGGAAATACTTTGGCAGCAGAGTTAACTTTAGCCCTGCATCTGATGGGAAAGGGTGGAACTGTGGCCAGATGCAGTCAGTGGAAAAATTACTTTTCACTTGTCAGAGGACACAATTTCACCTGAAGGGTTTCATTTCTTACCAGACTCGCACGACGGCTGTGATTTCCCTTTTTCTATCACTGCTGGAGAAAAAGCATCAGGCCAAGTGGATGCTGGGTCTGTCCCAAAAAAAATAGGCTTATTTTAACCATAATGTGTGGGCAGATGCCACAGGCACAAAGGTATTGGCCATCCTGTAGTACCTCACAGCCTCTGTACCCGCGTGCCAGACCCCACGAGTGCAGGCTCTGCACAGACACAGGGCAGCAGCAACGCTCGTGTGCACAGCACAGGAGCTGCTTCTCACTCTGAAAAGCTGAGGAACCCATCCTTTCTGCTGTGACCCATGAGATTCTGTTGCAAACAGCATCTTTCATCCTTCCTTTCATCTCTCTGCTCTCCTCACTCTCAGCCTCTTGGCGTCATTTCTGCTCCCTCCTTCCCAAATGATTTTTTCTCGTGTCAGTTTTGCCTTGCTCAATTCAAGAGGCTCAGAAACAAAACCCAATTGTAAAACAATTTGAAAGCAATTTTGCAGCTGCCTCATGATAAGAGGCAGAGCTAGGATCAGGGATGGTTTGCTTTAGAGCCACGATGCACAGAAATGCATCTCTCTCATGAAAATAGAGAGAGAGGGAGAAAGAGAATAAACACGTACAACGTGTGCCCAGATGGTCTGGCTGGATCCTGCCTGGATTTCTGAGTTGCTGTTCAATCACCTTTGTAGAATGGAAGGGACCTTAAAGCCCATCCAGCTCCAAACCCACTGGATCAGGGGACTCCAAGCCCCATCTGGAGGTGCTCAATGCCAGGTTGGATGGGGCTTGGAGCCCCCTGATCCAGTGGGAGGTGTCCCTGCCCATGGCAGGGGGGTTGGAACTGGATGGGCTTTGAGGTCCCTTCCAACTCCAATAATTCCATGGTTCTTTCAGCTGAAAACCATTCCCCGATGACCTATCCCTGCAATCCCTGATCAAGAGCCCCTCCCCAGCTTTTTTATAGCCCCCCTGTATTTTCCCCAAGACATCTGGAGAAAGTTTGCCCTTAAGAAAGAGATGCTGTCGAGTTCCCCAGGCACCGTGCTGACCTGCCCACTGCACAGATGTGGCCCAATAACTTTTTTGACACCAGACCAGCTTCTCTCAGCTCACTAAAGTGGTGCATTACCCTCAAATCAGGAGGTAAATAGAAAATAACAGTATTACACCCATCCATCATTTTGATTTATTAGTCACTGGTTAAACTCTTGAATTATCTTTATGTTTTTAGCATAGCTGAGGTCTTAGGGAGAGGTTGTGGGGTTTTGTGCCTTTGCACGAGTAGCCTCTGCTCTCAGCCAGATTCAGTTGATGCTACAGTAATAGAACTGAGTCATTTAACCTGCCGTGGCATATTGAAAACTCATATCTTTCCTCTGAAACTGGAGTGAAAATAACACTCTTCTCCCCCAAATCCAAACCCAGACGCAGGCACTTCTGAAACTTTCACGGTAACTTTCTGATCCAGATCTGAAAATTGCCTGTCAGATCAAGGCAACAAATCACAGCACTGCCCTTCCTCCGCTAATTCTGTGCCAAGATCAGTGTTCCTGCCTGAGCTGCAGGAGGAACTGACTGAATAAACAGTGTTTGACTTCAATCTCTGCACCTTTTCCTCCGAAGATGACAGCAGATAACCACACGCAGTCTTGATTTAATAGCTGATTCTGGAGAAGATTAAAGCTGAAAGGAATGGACCACATACGAGGGACTTTTATCCCTAGGTGGGAGAGATTTCCTAGGCACACACACAGTGAAAGATTGGGCAGAGGTTTCCTCTGCCACGTAAGCAAAAGTGGTTTCTTATAGGAATTATGTCTCAAAACCCAAGGGAAGCAAAATGAGAAGAAATTCCCCGGAGCACAGGCCACCAGAGGACCAAGGCCTTTAAGTCCCCACAACACAAGAGTCTTCAGCATGAGGCATGTCCCAAATTCCTGGGCACACAGCTCCAGAAATACTGACACTCCTTAACACATCCTCGTTCAGAAGATGTTACAGATCAACTTTCAGATCAGAATTGTGCAAGTGACACACGGCTCGTGGTGGGGAGCAGCTCACTGCTACAAAACCCCAGCACAAGGCCTGTCTTCTCCTTTTCTTTCTGAATCTGAATTCCACAGACATTCCCATTCATGCAGGGTTGTGCCTGGTGACTGCCCAGTTCCTTGCAAAGATCCAAGATCTAAATGTGGAAGGCAGAGCTCTGTACAAAAAGAGGATGAGGTGTGGAATGGATAAAATACAACCTGGATGCCAGTAGAACAGTCCCTTAAAAATTGTGACAGCTGCATAAGAAATTTTGTCCTTCACAGTATCATAAGGTTGGAAAGGACCTCTGAGATCATCAAGTCCAACCTATAACCCAACACTAACACCAACACTAACACCAACCATCATCTAAACCATGGCACTCAGTGCCTCATCCAGTCTCCCTCTTCATAAAGATAAGAAGCAATTGAAATCTTGGAAATAATAGAATTGGGTTGGGTAGATCATAGAATTAGTATTTCCATCAACCCAAACCCAACAAGTAACCCCATTCAAGGTCTCACTGGCAGAGCAGCCTCATCCACTGCTTTCACCCATGCTTCATTCACCAGTCAAGGGTCAGAACTCCTTAAATCAGGATTTCTGAAGAAGGGATGTGGATAAAATCCCTCACCTGAGGGTAACCTTTAGCAAGCCATGATTTGAGACAAGCAGGACCTTTCAGTAGATGGAATTACTGACATAATCCCAGCAGTCAGGAAAGAACCACGAGCTGTTCTTCACACAGCTCCCTCAAAAACTCTTCAGCAAAACCTTCAAACCCCAGCATCCGACTGGGGAATGTGACACCTTCATTGGTATTCAGCCCGTGGACTCCAGCCAAATGCCTTGCACAGTCTTTTATTATTGCTGTTATACTCAGGGATGAATTCAAACAACTCCTGGCAGCACTTGGGAACGGAACGTCAAACAGGAAAAGAAAAACACATACCTGTCTCGGGATGGATCTCCTCCCTCCCTGAGTTGTCTGACACTGAAATGGCCCCAGAGAGGGGAATATCCTGTGCAAAACCCTGGCATTGCCAGATTACCTGCACCTCTCTACAGGATAACAGAGCCCTGAGAGCACCCTGTGGTGCTGGGAACTGACCCAAAGGAGAGAATCCAGGCACATCTAGGATCTCTGATATATAAAACCCATCCCTATTCATAACAACTGCAGGAATTACCACAGATGCTTCAGGGCTGGTCCTAAATCTGAACCTTTCTTTAGAAATTAGATGTTCATGCCTCAAATCGTGGCTTGCCAATGGTTATCCTCAGTTGGGGGATGTTATTCAGATTCTTTCTTCATTCCTTCTTCAGATAAAATCTTGATATAAGGAATCCCAACCCTTGACTGGCAAATGAAGCCTGAGTGCAAACAAAGGGTGCTGGTGCTGTCAGTGGGATGCTTTTTGGGTTTGGGTTGGATACCCCAAATGCCTCCCTGATCCTCTTGTTGGATCAGATGGGTTCTGCAGCTTTTTGAAGCTCTAAATCCCTAGAAACAAATCCTTCAGAAGAGAATCCGCCTCAGCTCGCTATCCAAGTGCCTGTTCCAAGCCCTGAGCTGTAACACAAAAAAGACAAACTGTGCACCTATTAGCACCACATCAATATCATTTAAAGCTCCATTCTGAGGAGGCCCTGGCAGTCCTGTTAATGCATTTAATTTCCCTGTGTCTCTGAATGGACATAAATAATTGTGCAGTGCTGGCCTTTCCCGCTCCATCCTCTCCAGCCAGACGGATTATCTCTCGTTCTTTCCCTAGAATTGGCTTCAGGATGCAAACACCATTTATGGTCACTGGTTGTTGAAAAGGCCAAGTGTATAATGTACCATAAAATGAGATTTTAATACTCAGTGGGAGATTAGAACAGCTCTGTTTTGTTAAAGCAGCCTGGGTTCCCACAATTCAATGATCCCCAGCTCTTCCAGCCTGTCACTGGCATCAGGAGAACCTGGTGTGGGGAGGACACCTTAACCCAGCATGGACTTAGTTTACATGATTCCACCTTCTTCTACTGTTTGTACCACTTTGTCTTCAGATTTTTGCCTTGGAAAACCTGCTTTTGATCCTAATGCTTTGCAGATGGAGGAGTTGCAAGGGAGCGTTTGGGAGCAGTCAGTAGGCTGGGTTCCAGTGGAAGAGGAGGGTGTGTGGTTAATAGATGCAGTGTGGTTCTTTGATGCCCAGAAAGCAAGGCAGAGCTCAAGACCATCACTTCAGCCCTACATGTCACTTGCATGGCATTATCCACGGGCAGGAAGTGGCCTCCAGCAGAGATGTGCCAAGAGAGCCCCTATCCTGGACAGGCCAGCTTTCTCCTGGCCATCACCATAGAACCATTAAGGTTGGAAAAGAGCTCTAAGATCATCCCAGTCCAACCATCAGCCCAACACCACTTTGGTGCCTACAGAACCATGTCACAAACTGCCACGTCTACGTGTTTTTTGAATCCCTCCAGGGCATGGAGACTCCCCCACTGCCCTGGGCAACCTCTGCAAATGCTTCACCATTCTTTCAGTAAAGGAATTTTTTCTAATATCCAATCTAAACCTCCCCTGGTGCAACTTGAGGCCGTCTCCTCTCCTCCTATCTCTTGTTACTTGGAAGAAGAGACCAACACCCACCTCACCACAACCTCCTTTCAGGTAGTTGTAGAGAGCAATAAAGTCTCTCCTCAGCCTCTTCTTCTTTAGGCTGAACAACTTGAGGTTCCTCAGTCACTCCTCATAAGAACTGTTCTCCAGGCCCTTCAACCACCAAGTGTCCACAAGGCTCTAAAGGTCACAATGGCAGGAACTGTGTCCGTGGAGAAGAGGCTCTGGTGGAAGGCACAAGAGGAGAGGAGGTTCTACAAAGGCAGATGGCAGGCTCGGCACCTCACAGCTCTGGGATGCAATTCCCACAGAGCTAAAGGATCAATATTAAGCTCCACGTAACTCAAAGGTCATAAAATAAGCAAAGCTGAGTCTGGGGAACAGACTGCACACAAGGGAGAGAAAATCTATCATGAATTAATCACAATAAGGCACCTTTCCACAGACTTCTATAAAACTCCAGTGTGATAATTTAGTGGTGAGAATACCCTCTAATGAGCTTCGAGGAAACTGCAGTCATCTTAATGGGCTTCTTAATGAAGAATCATTTAGGTTTTTATTAACACTGAGGAAAAACACATGGTGTTTGGTAGCTCTTCGGAGCTGGATGAACATGAATAATCGCTTCAAATGCTCAAACACAAGCACTCTAATGGGCCCCTGTTTGGTGCTTGAAGGGATATCACAGTTCTTGTCTTTGGGATGTGTATCCAGAAAGAAGATTTTATTTTGGTTCCTAAACAGGATTTCCAGCACATCAAGCTCTGTGGTCGATGCCATCAGTAGCATAGACCTCCCAGAAGTCCTCACAGCTAAAGAGAGTTTGAAGATCCAATGGAAACTACCAGTGGGTCTCAGCTTTGAGTCTTCTGCTGGGTTTGCTCCAAGTTCAGTCAATGCTCATCAAGAGCACTGTTCACCAAGTCATTCCCATTCTGCTCCTACCTGTTCTCATCTATTTCAATCCTGATGCAAGGTTGAGTCAAATGGAGGAGAGTCTCCCATGGGCTTCAAAGAGCAGTAGCTCAAACTCATAGTCAAAAAACCCGTGGAGTCCCTGTGATTTTCGCCATCCCTCATGTGACTCGGGATTCTAAAACCTCACATCTGACATAAGCTGCCAGTTGATGAAAAAGGGGGAAGAACAAGATCATGACAAGCCACTTGAGATGCACTGGGAGAGGAGGAGAGAACTTGTCATTTCCTATCCCAATTTGCCTAACTAATGGGCAATCTGTTCTGTGGGCATCACAAGTCTAATAGCAGTAAAGAGGCTCGAGTTAATAAAGCCAGGAGTTTCATGCTCTGCAGCCACAGAGGATTTGTTCATTGCATCACACAGTCACAGCCCCAGAAAGACTTGTGGCTGATCTTGCCTCTAGACCTCAGTTTCAAATGTCAGCAGCTCTGGGGAAATCTGTCCTTATAGTTATGAGAATGGCTTCAGATAGAGATAATTACATCCAAGCGTAGAGCAATCAGGCAGTTATACAAGCACAGATACTGCAAGAAGTAAAAGAGGTGCCAAGACTGGGAGCAGAAGAGATTATTTCTTCCTTTCCCTTGGCCTAGATTTGCTGCAGGAGCTTTTTCCCAAGTTGTGGCTGCTCCATCCCCGAGGGTATTCAAGGTCAGGTTGGATGGGGCTTTGAGCCCCCTGATTAAGTGGGAGGTGTTCCTGTCCATGGCAGGGGGTGGAACTGGATGGGCTTTGAGGTCCCTTCCAACCCATCCCATTCTCTCTGATCATCTCCCTCCAGCCTTATTCACTGTTCCCCATGATCAGTGTGAGCACCAGGCACCCTCCTGCCTCTGCAGAGCCTGATGCCTTCACCTCCACCAGCAAGGCTATGAGCAGGTCTGAAGGCACCCTCTGAACTCTGCTCTTTCTCCAGTAACACTGCCACATCAATATGACCTTGGACAGGTAAAGGCTGCCTGGACTCCCACCCCTCTGATCTGAGGCAGGGGAGCACAGTAAGCCCAGCAGATATTTCCTGACTCCCACGCCATGTCTGGATAGGTGGAGAGAAACCCATCTCCGTTTCCCCATCCCAGCTGTTCACATCAGAAGCTCTAAAAGACAGGGATCCCCTCTGTCTTGTGGCTCTTGCTCAGCCCAGGGAGGGATGCTCCAGCTCCCTTCATTACACCTTGAACAACTGGGACAAACTTGGCCTCCCTGCACACCCCAATCTCTCCCTGGTCTGAATGAGCAGCTTTGCCTAATTATAAGCTTTGTAAGGGACATCCAAATTTGTCCCCAAGAGACCAGCAACTGGGAAAAGCAGAAATAACCATGAAATTACTGTCTTAATTTATCTGATGCTTACTGTGCAATCAGGAGGCCAGCAGTTACCACACAATTATGGAGTTAATTAAATGGGTATCTCTGTCCTCAAACACAAAACACTACCAGGGGGTGCCTCTTGGGTGCTGGGTTTGAGAGAGGCAAACAAGACAAAAGAAGGGGAAAGTGAAACAAGCTGGTTTAGATTAAGGAGGAGGAAGGAAAGGGTGTTCATCATTTTCTTTTCTGATGCTCCAGTTTGCAAGATGCCAAGAGTTGAACCCTTGTTTGATTTCCAAGATCCGTGCTTCGGTGCGGTGGCAGCAGAAAGGGAGGGCTTTTGCCAAGTTCAATAGAATTAGTCAATAATATTTCATTAACACAGAAGCAGGATCACAAGTCTAAGTGTGGACACAGTAATCACAATTTATTTTCAAGCTAGATTTATTCTCTGCAAAATAAATGGTAATTTTACCATTATAATTAATCTCTAACCTTGAAATTCTAGTAATGACTGAGAAAAGAAAAGGTGGTTATCTTCAAGGAGGAACTTTCTGGGGAGGTATTGTATGCAGGTGGATTTATTCGATGTTCAACTGAAAGATCAACACTTCTGTTACTCTGTCAGCTTTGATTTAGCACCATTTTTCTCTACTTTTACTACAAAGAGAAATTAAGTTCCTTTGTATCTAATGGAGTCAACACCAGATTAATAATGTATTTACTCCAATAGTTCATGAGTGCTTTGGGTTTCTAATGAATGGCTCCTTATTTGCACCAATCTGAAGACCCTGCAGTCTGGATTCTCCTTTGGGATAGCCCAACATGACCAGATCCCATCCCTTCCTGACCCAGTTTTCTTCTTACTAACAAGTGCAAGCCTCGGGGAGAAGGAGGAGGATTCCCACCCTCACTGCCTGCTGGTTCTGCCTGTTTCCTTACTCCCATTGCTCTCACAGCTCCCCAGTGCTGCATGAGGCTCTTCCTTCCTCCCAGCAGACTTTCCTGGGCTTCTCTATAAAGCTATATGGGATTCTTGTCAGCGCTTGCAGAAGTTATTCCCAAAGGACAAGCAAATTGCTTGCAGTTTCCCTCCCCTATACAACATTTCTTCCTCTCACTTGTGATAAGAACTCAACCTAGCACTTTCCAGCATTCCAGTATCCCATTTCCAAACATAGTCTAAGTCAATTTGCAAGTCTAAAACTTGCAGATTCCTACCACAGAGGAGCTGGCCATCTTGCACAGCCAATTCCCACCCCTTTTTGTCTGCTTCAAGGGCCCTCCTCAGCAAATTAACTGTTACTATTCAGCTCAGGAGATCTTCCAGCCCCAGGAGATCCATGTATTGCACTATACCTTGTGGATAAACCTCATAACTGCAGTCAAGCCTGTGGCTACTGCACAGAGAGATCCAAGAGGTTGAGATTAGCGTAGATTAAAGAAATCATACGTCATCTCCTGTAAAAACAGGGTGAAAATAAACCATCTGCTGTTCAAGGCACGTGGCAAGGTCTGAATCACACTGGAAAGAAGACTTGGAGTCTTGAGAGTGACAGAGGTAGTTTTTAGATTAAGCCACTAGACATTATTCAAACTTGCACCCTCTCTATTTCTAATTAATATGGAATCCCACTCCTATCTGAGATTCGCAGTAGAATTTCCTCTCTGACTGCTCCTGCTTGGGTTTCCAAGGGAGATTCCCCCATCCATCGGGGTGTGATAGCTTGATTCATTTTCAACTCACTTCCCTGTCATGCCTAAATGATGGACAATGAGTCTAGAAGCCAGTGCAGAATAATAACATTAACTCTGTTTCTAGCAAACAGACTAAACTTAAAAGAATTCTGCCAAAGAAACCCTGAGGAAGAGAAAGTGATGAAAACATAAATGATTACAAAAAGATAAGAGACAAAGAAACTAAACCTGTCCAGAGAGAGAGGAAATGAAAGTGGGAAAGTGGTGTTCAGTGGGCTTAAATCAACTCACTGATTATCACAGATTGACACCAGCTGAAGATCTGTCTCCCTGGATGCTGCTGGGAGGAGCTCAGCCCTTGCACTCTGCAGGCTGAGCCTTGCAAAATTTTCCAGCATTAAGATTGCAGAACCTGGGGTTTTTGTGTTCCACTCCTGTACCAGCAAGAGTTGATCTCTAACGCAGCCCCTTTGCATCTTCTCCTCAGATGATGGTGGAAGAGAAAGGAACAGAATTTAAGGTGGGCCAGAGACACAAACTCTTCCCTCCTTCCCAAATGAGCAGACGTGGGGCAACACCATCAGTGCAAGACCAGAGCACTCGGTTTGCTTCACCCTCTTTTTTTGATGCCCTCTATCAAAGTTCTTCCTCAGGATGATCCAACTTGCAGCCCTCATTCCTGGCCTCACTTATATCTTGGATCTCACCACTGTGTCCCCTCTTTCTTTGCTCAGTCCATCTCAGAGGATGGCTCAGACACAGGTGCAATGAGATTTGCAAACATGCTTGTGTAGTTAAAAGTTTCCCTTAGATGCACATTCCTTAGACATGGACAGATTCCCCCATCCTAGAGGGAAGAATTTATGGAAGTGGAGAAAGTTGTTTTAAATTATTCAATATAAATGTAAATAGGAGAAAGGGTTCCTTTGAATAAATTGTGTTATTTATGCTCAGTCCTGGAAAAAATGGGCAGCAGGTTAGGATCTGCTTGCAAATCGAAGGCATTTGTTTTCCTGGTGGTTGATGCAAATAATGTAAATATGCTTTACATTTTAGAAGGAAACTTATGAAATATTAAAGCCAAATTCCCAGGTCCCATCTCCTATTGAAACGGAGTTCTCTTGAGGGACACTCGAGGATAACGTGGTGGTAAAGCACAGGAAGGCTGAGGTGTGTGTGCACAGCAGAGAGAAAGCAAAGTACAGAAAGGGATAGTTGGGAAGGCAGTTGTGTTTGTTATAGAGAGGAAGAGATGGCTGGAGGGAGGGAGGGAGGGAGGGATGAGAAGAGCAAGGACTTTGTGTATCATTTGTGTCTCCCAGGGGGCTTCTCCTCTCCCATTCCCTTTGTGTGTGCACAGTGGGGACTGTGTGTGTACAGGGGGTGGATTCTCCCATGGGATGATAACAAAAAAGAAACAGGGCATGAAGACCCTTGAATTATTCAGTATTCATAAATTACCACTCTTTGCTGTTTCTTTGTCTGGAGGATGTGTTTTCATCTTAGTGATGGCATATGAGCCTGAGCCCTGACAGGCAGGAGACAGAACACAACGTTTTAGATTTCACTTTGCTGAGGGGAGTTCTCATCACTCTCCACAACTGCCTGAAAGGAGGTTGTGGTGAGGTGGGTGTTGGTCTCTTCTCCCAAGTGACAGATGATAGGAGGAGAGGAAATGGCCATAAGTTGCACCAGGGGAGGTTCAGATTGGACATCAGGAAAAATCTCTTCACTGAAAGGGTTCTCAGGCACTGGGACAGCTGCCCAGGGAGGGGGTTGAGTCCCCATCCCTGGAGGTGTTTAAAAAACGGGTAGATGAGTGTTTGAAGGACATGGTTTAGCAGATAATGGGTATGGTTGGACTCAATGATCTCAAAGGTCTTTTCCAACCAGAAGATTCTATGATTCCACAGCATGAGACTTGTTTTTTCCTCACCTGAGTATCATTTCACCACAAAGAGCTAAAAAGCGAGGGCAACTCTAGCAAAACCGGATGCTCCGGTTTCTCTCAGAGCTCCGCACGTCCCTACCTTGCGTGGTCCTCTCAGAGCTGGTAAGAGGAGGGCTCTGTAGCTGCCATCCCCTGCTGAACTGCTGTAAGAGGACAGGATGGAAAAGGCAGAGTCTGTTAGCACCAGATGAATAAAACACCATCAATGGTTGGGTCTCAGCCATGCACCACAGCCCATTTCCTCCCCTGCTTTGCTCCGAGACAGGCTCAGTCAGAGAGCCTGCACGAACAGAGGGAATAGTGCACCCTTCCACTAAATCTGGGGCTGGTGACCAACAGGGTGGCAGTTGTCAGAGCTTGTGGCAGGGGAAGGAGGGTAATTATCAGCTGTAGCAGGGAGCAGAGGTGATCACCTGGCACGGGGCTGTTTGATTTGCAGCCTGCACTGCCTCTGGAGAGAGCAGGGCCATGAAAAATGCAGCAGAGTGGATGTGCGTGCAGCTCAATAAACATCATTACTGCAACAGGAGAGGGGAAAGGCCTCTTTGTAGACTGGGCTGCAAGCTGCCCTGGCACAGCAAAGCGACCAGCAGTGGTTCAGAGAGCAGTGACACCAAGGAGAGCAGGAGAAACAAGCAGCCCTGGCTGTCTGAAGCATCCCATAGCATCGTTCAACTAACAGAGGGTTGGATTATGTGGGACAGCCAACGTGTGTGTGGGGATAGAGCTAAATGTGCTTGGTATATGTGCTGCAGGCTGATGTGCACCAGGGCATGATAGACTTCTCCTATGCATCACCCAGCCAGTGGGTCTGAGAGAGAAATGCAGGTCTTCTCCTTTAGTGGCCCCAACCAGGGAAATCTGGCTGCCCCCAGCAGGGAATCTGACACAGGGGAGCAAAGAATAGATACCAACCATGGCACTGCACTGCAACTGGGGCAGAAAGCCATGCACACACTTCTCAAATACATCTTAAGCAAATAACCCAGCTTCTATTTTGTCTGATTTATTTTCTGCCCTCTTGAGATAGGCAGCATCACCACTTCTGATATTTCTGGGGCTAAATAAGGAATACAGTAAGAGACAAGCAAAATCGGGTTTTAAACATCTGCCTCTCTAGGCTGAATAGGTCCATGGAGTCTGAAAAACTCCAGGCATTCCTTTGAAAGACAATTTCCTCACTGCAGTAAGAGCAGGATGTCCCTCAGCAAGTCACCTTTCTGCCCAGAGAACCCATTTCCAAAGTTTTTACATATCTGAAACACTTTGTTTTATTAATTGCATCCACTTCTTATCTATAGCACTGCCAGTGCCAACCCTGAAGAGAGCAGAAAGGAGGGAAAGGAATGAAGGCATTATTTAACTTGTGATTAGGGAGTCTGTCAGTCTAAATAGGGACCTGCAACTTGGATTGAGCATTTTTATAACATACAGCACTTGGGGAGCATTTCAAGCAGGACCCCAAAAAAAAGACATCAGTTTGAATTCCTTGACTTGGTGACTGATTGGGTCATCGCCTGGGTCTGGAAGCTGTATTTGTATTTACCGACAGAGTTTGAGATTCCAGCAATGCAATCATTTGCTTGAGTTCCCCAGGCAGTGGTGTATAATACATGGCTGTAAATGGTAATGGATATAGAAGTATCAGTGCAGAGTCTAACTGACAGGGAAAACACACAGCAACCACTGGAAAGGCAGAGCAACCCTGGCAGAAGAGCAGGAAGGGAAGGATTCACCTGGAACCACTTTCTGCCCTCTGCCAGGAGAGCAGAGTTGGACATGTGCTTATTGACCTACAGGCTCTCCAGCCAGCCCTACCCTGGTGGCAGCTCAGTGGGAGACAGGTAATAGTCCCACCAAGGTTGAGGAGCAATCTCTGCAGAGACTGAGTGTGGTTTTCCTCACCTGTTGGACACTTCCCAGAGCTGAGGCAGCTGAGCAGCGAGCACTGGCACAACCAGAGGCACACCTTGCACATCACAGGCTTGTGAACCAATAAAAGCAATCCACCAATAAAAGCAATCCCCCAACACACTCTCACTTCACATCCTGCCTAACCAGGCTCCTTCCCCAGCACAAGAGATGACAAAGGATTCATCCACCCAGCTACGTTTCCACGCTCCTCTCCTCCCCGGTTGTGATCCAGCACTGGAGCAAAGGTTGTTCAGAATTCACCAGGGTCTCAGGCATGAAGTTTGCCCCTTGTTCCTATATTTTATCATCCTCATCCCTTGCTGTACGTTGTCCCAGTTCCCAGCCCTGTAACCCACTCTGGATTAATCTTAGTGAAAACAGAAGACCTGATAAAATAAATAGAAATCACAATGGTTTCTTGCATCAATGGCAGGAAAGCAGATATTCCCACCTGGAAAAAGCCCTTTCACCCCCTTTACACCTTTTTCTTTATGGTGGAGCAGCACCCTTAGCGATGCACCCCTGGGATGTGTTCTACCAGCCCCAGTGCAAGGCTGGATGCTGGAAGAGGATCAGAGGGGCTCCTCCTGCCAGCTGGATGCTGGTGTTGCCACCGGCTCAGCACCAATTATTTATGAAAGGAAATAGAAACAAAACTGCTTGACATTTGAAAAGAAATCATTACCACGCACTTGTGGCGAATCAGAGCTGGAGTGCTTTAAAGTTCCGCCATCCCAGCACTTAATTAGAGACCAGGCAGCTTATGTTTCGCTCTCAAGAAAAATTTAACTCCCAGATGCTTTGCTTCATTTCCAGTCAAATCCTGCTTCTGGCCCAGCCCCTTCCACTTCATCTCCCCTGCCCAGAGGCATCACCTGAGCTGGAAGCAGCCTTGGGAGTGCTCAGGGTAAGGATTTCAGCAAAGCTCCTGGTCCTACAGGGATGGTTTGCCATTAGGACAGGACCTTGGCGTATTCTCTGGGAACCTCAGTGAAACCATCACTATCTGCTCCTCTGGAGATATTCAGATCCCACCTGGACGTGCTCCTGTGCAACCTGCTCTAGGTGAACCTTCTTTAGCAGGGAAGTTGGACTGGATGAGCTCCAGAGGGCCCTTCCAATCCCCTCCATTCTGGGATCAGAGCTTTTCCCTTTCTCCACATGCTAAGAGAAGGCTTGGTGCACCAACCGCTGTAGGAGAACCTGCTTTAGCAAGAAAGTTGGACTGAATGAGCTCCAGATATCCCTTCCAATGACAACAACCCTGAGATTAGAACCTCTCCCTTTCTCCCTGTGCCAGGAGAAGACTTGGTGGGGTCTCCATCCCCAGGGCAGGATCAGCTTTGGCTAAACCTGCCCTGTTTTCTGCCTTCGTTTTACAAACCACAGCTCCTTGGATGGCTGAGATGGAGAGACTTCTATTCCTTCTTCCTCAACACCTTCAGTGGCTCCATGAGGTTGTAATTACCTCCCTGTTTTGGGGGTCTCATCTCAGGTGCTCTGCTCCCTCTGGATGACACCACTCCCCTCCATCCCTCATCTATGAAATGGGTGTAGCAGGTGTCATGTGAAGATACACAGACTGAGTAGCACAAACTGCTCAGATAATGGGATCTATATAAGCTTGCACAGTAAATGATCATTGTAGCTACAGCTGAATTTCCCTAATCTAGACAAGCCCCTGCTCTCCTGTCCCTCAACTTGCAGTTTAATTTGCATTAAAAAAATCCTTCCAAGATTATGTGGATTGCACATTTTTTTCTGCCCCTCCCTCCATGCTTTACAAGATACAAACGTTGTGTCTTCTTTTTAAACGTAGCCCTCTGGGTAGGGATTCCTGTGAAAGCGAGAGGCAGGCCATTTTTCAGATAAATGATTTATACAGAAGATGCTATGGATGACCTGATGCTGACCTGTTTGAATTAATTCCAGCATTTGAGCTTCCATTTCTATTAAAACTCCATTTACCAGGGAAGTGAAAAGGTAATTATCGTCCCCAGCTTTAAATCACTCTACTGCTGAATTATTAAAGGGAAGAATTAAAAATAATCAGGCTTTTTCATTATACTTCATAGAGAGGAAATTAAAGGTGTAAGAATGTATTTTTTGCTTGAATTTAAGTATTCATTTCTGAGATTTATGTAGAAATTGAAATTATTCTCTCTGCGTGCCCAACTCGTTCTCTTTATGAAAGACACACAGACACAAGCATGGGGGGGAGGAAGAAAGTAAAAAACCTCTTGTAGAATTAAAAGAAGAATAGGAGGAAGAAGGGATTTAACATGAAAAAGTGTAGGAGAGGGTTTTGCATTTTAATACCCTTTTTTTTCTGCACAATTACACCTCTGAGTGATCCAGCAGAGGGAGATTAAGCTGCTACTAATTTCAGATACACAGTTGTAAAATGCCAGGTTAGTTCTTATCAGGAGAGGGAAGAAAATCTGGCACTGTCAGGCAGTGGGAGATAGCTGATTGCCTCTGATGGCTGGAAACTCAGAGGAGAAGTGCTACAGCAGGGACTCACATTGAATCAGAGCAGTCCTGCTCCCAGGGAAAAGTACACTAACCCACATTTAAATCCTAGCTCTCTTCCCAATTAGGCAACAATTTGGACCTTTGCAGCACGATGGAGATAGTTGATGGATCCAACACTCCCTGTAAGTGCTCAGTACCACCAAAACCAGGCAGCTTTGCACGAGTTTTGGTCACTATTTCACCTCATTCTATGCCTCGAGACTCTGAGCTCCAAGGAGAGATGATCCCACAAGCTCACCATGCTACAGAGTGGTTGTAGCTACTCCTTCATGCTGGTTTCATAACATTTCATCATGCCTTGAAGCAGAAAGACCCTTCTCACAGAACTTTTCTACTGTGCATCAAGTGGGAACAAGCCTAGCAGTTGATAAATCCGGTCTCAAAGCATGAACAAGTGTCTTTGGGGCTGGTGTAATCTTTGGGGAGACCCAGGAACATTCATCTGAGTGGAAAGAGGAAAAGAAATGTGCAGCCCAGAAGGGAAAGCTCCTTTGTTCCATTCCAGAGTCAAAAGCAAGTCCTAAGACAATCCTTGTGTGATTACCTGGTTCTGCAGTCACCACTGGGCTCCACGCTGCCCAGTCCAAAGGGCTCAGCATGGGACATCAGGCCAACTAGACACAACATCATGGTGACAGGACTATTTATTTAATACTATTTAATACTATTTAATACAATGTCCCATCTCCACTCTACTCTGATGGTCACTGGCCATTAGAGACAAGAAAAGGCAAGCAACAACCATTGGTATGATCTGTCAGCAGGGTCACTGGGTGTAAGGGCATTATTGGGACAGTGGGAACGATGGTAGAGGCTGAGAAAGAGACACAGGAGTAGTGATGTTCATCTGGGTCAGAAGGATCTTTGTGCAAAGGGATTTGTGAGCTGGTTAAGAACGACAGAAGCAGATCTCAAAGGCAATACCCAAAGCACAAGCCAGGGGTGTTCATAGTGGGTCCTTCTATCACACTGAAGAGAGGTGGTTCCTAATGTAAATGGGGCCAAGCAGCTAAACGTGGTCCCACATCAGCTGCTGCTTCAGAAAACTTCCCAGGACTCCCTTTCATCACATTTCTAGGGATGAGTCTTGCCAAGATCAGCATTACAGACACACCAAACTGCAAAGGGATGCCCTGGCTGAGACATCCCAGCCACAGGACCACAGAGGCAAAGGAAAGTCAACAGCAAACAGACACAGAGATGCTTTTTCCCCTCTACCTTCCATTTGTATAAAGTGGTTGTTAACTTTTCTCCTTCAGCCAAACTCTCCTATAATTAGAGCTCACTCATATCCCATTCCCTTAAAAAGGAAAATGTAAACACAGTGTCTGTATTTCCCAACTGCCACAAGACTGAACGAGGGAATCTAGGCCAGACAACATCTGTCCCTGGCAAAGTAATCAGAAAAGTTGATATATGATCCAATTGATAAAGAATTAAAGGAGAGAAATATAATTAACATCGGTCAACATGGTTTTATGGAAAATAGGTCTTGTCAGACAAATCTGATTTCATTCTTTGATGAGATTACAAGTTTGGTTGATAAGGGTAGCTGCAAAGATGTAATATATTTAGCTGTTGTAAGATGTTTGACTTTGTATCTCACAACCTTCTGATTAAAAAATTAGCGCGATACAATATCAGTAAAGCTCGCGTTAAATGGATTAAGAATCAGCTTTCTGGCAGTTCCTTGGAAAGGGGTTGTCAATGGAGGGGTATCACTGAACGAGGGAGAGAGGCACAAGTAGTGCTTCTAACACATTTGTAGACTTGGACTCGATTTTCCTCAATAATCTTGATATGAAGAATAATTTAATATTAATGAAATTTGCAGAAAGCCCAAATATCTGAGACGGTGGCAGAGGTTGCCCAGGGAGATTGTGGATGTCCCCTGCGTGGAGGCATTCAAGGCTAAGTTGGATGGGGCTTTGAGCCCCCTGATCCAATGGGAGGTGTCCCTGCCCGTGGCAGGGGGGTGGAACTGGATGGGCTTTGAGGTCCCTTCCAACCCAAACCATTCCATGATCTAAGGAAGAGGCAAATTGTTCAGGAAGAGACCTGGATGACTCGGGAAGCTATCCCAGCTTCACAGGACGAGGAAAGGTGTGTCTGTAGCTCCAGAATGAGAAGGGGCAGGAGGAAGATGAGTGACTCAGGAGCTGGTGCCGACAATTCCCGGCCGCACAAGACACAGCAGAGCAGACAGACAATTCCTCCACTGTACACGGCCCCAATGAGAGCAATCGAACACTGCTTCCCACCCTGCTCCACAACAGGGGCTGCAGACCTGGAGCCTCCCAAATGACCTGATTGGTGGTCTCTCAAGCATCCCCATAGCAGGGATTCATGAAAGCAGGGCTGGTGTCTGGACAACAGCTTTCCGTGGTGAAGACCAAAGGCGGCTGCAGAGCGTGCCGAGAGCAGTGATCCATTGCTCCCTGGAGAGGGGCATAAACAGCTCAATCCGTTTACTTTATCAAACAGAGATTGAGAAGTGACTTGACTAGAACAGATAAAAACCTTTGTGGGGAGACAATAGCAGGTATCAAAGGCCTCGTTAATCTGCCAAAAGAGACACGAGAACAACCCAGTGACTGCAAGATGAAAGCAAAGGAATTCAAATAGAAATTAGGCCCAAATATAAGAGTAAAATGTGATTAAATACTAACAAACTACCAGGTGAAAAGCACATTCTAAAGCTCCAGGTACATTTAGAGTTTTAGAAAGGGCTGCTTTAACCAACACAAAGTTGATGGGCTCGCGTTCATTCCCTTTTGTAACAAAGGAAAGAGAAAAACTGCTTCAAGGCTTCCTTTTAATGTTACCTGGGGAAAACCTGCTGAGCATAGCTCTGTTACCAAGCAAAACAAGCAAGTGCCCCATGCATGGCTGCCCACACACCTATGTAACCCCTTTCCAAGCTGCACAACACCATCCTTGGGGAGGGAATTGAGAGTCAGATCCCAGGGCTAACACACAGCACAGACCAACCCTAAGACAGACACAAACTTCTCAGACTCTCCTCCTATCCCACTGACTTCAACCCAGAACCAGGATAACCCTCTGTGATAACCCTGGCTGTATCACCCTTCTGTCAGTCTTTAAAAGCTCCTGGTCTCCAGCAGCCTTACCTTTTTACCCTGCTCTGCACAAAACTTACACTGCCAGATCTCCTGGGCAATGAATTTATTATCTCCTTAACTGCCTGAAAAGAACTTACAGCCCTTATACTAATACTTTACATCTCCCCAGGGTTTTCCCTTTAAGGATCTCAAAGAGCTGTGCAAATAACTATTACTCCTTACCTTTCCACACGTGGTGTTCCCTTCTCCCACCATACAGATATGGAAATCCAAGGCTAAGTTGACACGATTTGCTCTGTGTCTTACATGATAGAGGAGGATTAGCTGCCAGCACTCTTCACCAGGTTACATGGCCTCTCCAAGAAGCTGCAATGTTGGAGGCTGAGATGTTGGAGGCAGCCCACAAGGAAGGTGGGAGCCTGGTGAGATATTAACATCACTGGGCTGAAGAGGAAGCTTAGTTTAAGCAAGTTGTTTCTGCATTAGCAGAAAGTCCAAATGTCGGGTACTTCACTTTGGACACAACAATCCCATGCAGAGCTACAGACTGGGGACAGAGTGGCTGGAGAGTAGTCAGGCAGAAAAGGGACCTGGGAGTGCTGGTTGACAGGAAGCTCAACATGAGCCAGCAGTGTGCCCAGGTGGCCAAGAAGGCCAATGGCATTCTGGCCTGCATCAGGAATAGTGTGGCGAGCAGAACCAGAGAAGTTATCGTCCTCCTGTACTCGGCACTGGTCAGGCCTCATCTGGAATATTGTGTACAGTTCTGGGCCTCCCAGTTTGGGAAGGATGTCAGGATACTGGAATGTGTTCAGAGGAGGGCAACGAAGATGGTGAAGGGGCTGGAGCATAAGCCCTACGAGGAGCGACTGAGGGAGCTGGGGCTGTTTAGTCTGAAGAAGAGGAGGCTCAGGGGAGACCTCATTGCTCTCTACAACTACCTAAAAGGAGGTTGTAGTCGGGTAGGGGTTGGTCTCTTCTCTCAGGTGACCAGTGACAGAACTAGAGGGCATGGAGGGGAAAGTTTAGACTTGATGTTAGGAAAAAGTTCTTCACTGAAAGGGTGATTGGCCATTGGAATGCGCTGCCCAGGGAGGGGGTGGAGTCGCCGACCCTGGAGGTGTTTAAGGGGAGACTGGATGAGGCACTGAGTGCCATGGTTTAGATGATGGTTGGTGTTAGTGTTGGTGTTAGTGTTGGGATATAGGTTGGACTTGATGATCTCAGAGGTCCTTTCCAACCTTATGATACTGTGATACTGTGTGAAAACAGGACACAGTTGCCCTTTGAGGAGTCCTCTCCCTCTCTGACTACAGCAGGAACTCATTCTCTGCTGTGCCTGAAGTCAGCTAATGCAAATAATCACACAGCAGCACTCATTTGGGAGCTGGAACTGGATGATCTTTAAGGTTCCTTCCAACCCAAACCACTCTATGATTGCAGGATGTCACAAGTGTGCTGTCACTGCTGCCACCAACTCAAACTCTCCCAAGTCTTACCTCTCTTGCCCTTTATGAAACCCCAAACATGCACTGTCCCAGGTGACACTTACCTGTAGTGGCATTTTAGGCTGGACACAGCAGCATCCTTACACACATCCTTCACGAAGAGCAAGCTGTACCCATGCCTTTGTTTTTTGATACCATTCATGAGGACATGGAAACATTTTCCATCCTTCTTCTGCTGCTTTTCACCTCCAACACCTGCACATCCATCAATTGGGAAGGAATTTTGATTAAAAATAAGAAGAGATGCCTTTCCATAAAGCAGAAACATAGTTTTGACATTGTTAGGAAGGAACACCTTCATTTTTCATTTTAAGAGCTGCCATGTCAGAACATGGCTTTTACACTATTATCTTTTCAAGGCACAATTGAAAAGAAATATTGAAGTTGGCCCCAAACAATGTTTCTTTCAAAAAAATTGTATTTCACAGAAAAGAGCAACTTTGGATTCCAATTCAGAACAGAAAGTAGACATCTGCATCCCTTGTTTGGATGGATGGTGCAGACAGGAATAGACACACAAGTTCACAAATAGGTGAGGAGGTAAACAGAGATGGATGGATTTTGTAAAAGGAAGAACAGACAAATAAGTAATTGGGAGAAGCAGAAGGAAGAGGGTGGATGAATGGGTGTGAGGGATGCTGAGGTGAACATGCAGCTGAAACCACAGGAGAAAGCTCAGCAGGTGGTTATGAGGAAGAAATGTTTTCTTGTGAGGATAATGAGGCCCTGGCCCAGGTTGCCCAGAGCAGTGGTGGCTGCCCCATCCCTGGAGGTGTTCAAGGCCAGGTTGGATGAGGTTTTGAGCCCCCTGATCCAGTGGGAGGTGTCCCTGCCCATGGCAGGGTGGGGGAACTGGATGGGCTTTGGGGTTCCTTCCTACCCAACCCACTCCATGGATTCTGTGTCTCTTGGGGATGCTCGCTGGGGTTTCAGATCCTCAAGTGCAGCAGCTTCTGTTGGCATCACCCACCCTTAGGGAGGCAGGACAAGCTCTCGTTCAGCTCCCCGCTCCTTGTCTGCCTGTTCCTAACCACTGGCTGGTTTACATTTCCCTGCTGCGTGCTGAGGGTTGATTTCGCCTCTTCTCCCTCAGGGTTCCAGGAAACCATTCTCAATATCATTTCTCTTTTGTGTTCCTGCTCCTTCCACCCCCGCTACCACCTCCTGTTCTCCAGTCACTTCACGCCACAGTCTGATTAGCGTAAATATTGCCACCAAACAGAAACTGTCTGAGCAGATACCTTTCCATTTACCTCCCCTCCCTTCCCACCATGCGAGCCTGTAATGAATTAGGAGAAAATGCTGCTGAGAAGTGTCAGAACAATTTCTATTAAACATAATTTTCTAATGAAAAGGTTATAAGCGACTGTGTCAGAGCTAATCAAAATTCAATCCCCCAGCCACTGCACAGCACAATCCTCTTCCAGCAAGTCTGTCTTGGATGGTTGCAAGCCCTGTACAGCATGTCAAAGCGGGGTCCTGTGCCAGAGCTTGCTTTCACAACACCATCCCTCGTAGGAGTTAAGCTCTGGGGAGGGAGAAACCAGTGAAATAGTTGCAGATTCCAGCGACTTGCAAAGCTGTCCTCTCCTGGCTCCTCACCAGGACAGTCCCATCTCCAGCCCACGGAGCAGGAACACTGTTTGCTCCTCAGCAAGCCACCCTCTCTTCAGGGATGACTTCTTCCTTGCCTCCAGCACTTCCCTTAATTTATCCCTCTCATGTCTTACTGTCCCCTTCTTCCCTCTCACCATTCCTCTCTTCTCTGTCTTTCCCAAGCCACTAGAGGGGATTGGAGACAGGATTACTTATTGATAGCAACAGCCACCATCCTAAATCCAGTCAGGGATGGTGTCTAATCCCCTTAACGAGTTGCTTTAGCTCTGGCAGCTAACCTGCATGCTAACTCCCCAGCTCTCCTCCCCAACAAGCCCTGGCCTCCACCTCCTCCCAGGTAAGCACAGCAGCTGATCAGAGGCTGCAGACCAAGGTGCAGTGGGGAAGAAGCCTTAAGGTATTTTATTATTCCTTTAACACCATGGAAACAGCCTCAGAGAGCTGCAAGCAGGCTGTGTATATCAGGCAACCTCGGTAGCACCCAGGGTCAGAGTAGCAGCCAGTGCCCATCGTCCCCATTAAGGTTACACATGCGATGGGAGAGGGATAAAGAAATGCCTTCACCAGCAAAAACAGGAGAGACGCTTGTAAAACTCAAACCACCGCAACAAAAGCATCCAAATAGAGGACATAAGCTTGACCTGAAGCTTCCCTTGGTGCTGAGCTGCCCTGCCAGGCTCCCCTCGGGGTGTCTCGGGGCCCAGGCTCAGATCACACACAGCACAGGCTGTGCTCGCAGGCAGGGCGACTTCTTTGGCAAGAACAAGTCAGTGTCTTCCCTGCAGCAAACAGAAATAAGGGCTGGAATGACCCTGGGCTATTCATGCACACGAGGCTGAACTGAACTGCTCTAAAGCAGGCTTTATGCAAGGGCTAAAACCTCTCATTGATTCAGGCTCAGTCATTCATCCCCAAACCTCTCTGGAGTTAAGATGCTCCCCTCGCTCCAACAGGCACCTGCTGGGCTGGGAAGGGCTTTTGGCTGGGGAAGAGAGCACAGAGCACCCCAGCCCAGGGCTCAGCACACCCTGGGGAGGCAGGGAGACTCCTCTGCTGCCTGGAGGGCTCTGAAAGGGGATGCTTTCACTGTAGGGGAGCAGAACCCATGGCCAGAGCCCTCTTAGCCTGCTGTGAGTCACTGCTCAGCCATTCAGAACTGCTCAAAGGGAAAACCCACCTTCTCCTTAGCCCTTATATTGAGATAGGACAGAAAAGATGGGAAGATCCACTTCCCTGTCCCATCCTTACGAGGACAGGCTGAGAGAGCAGGGCTCATTCAGCTCTGGAGAGACCTTAGAACAGCCTTCCAGTACTGAAAGGAGCTACAGGAAAGCTGGGGAGGGGCTCTTTATTGGGGAGTGTAGTGACAGAACAAGGAGTAATGGCTTTAAATTAAAAGAGAGGAGATTTGGACTGGATATAAGGGAGAAATTTTTACAATCAGTGTGGTGAAACACCAGCCCAGGTTGTCCAGGGACCTCCTCCTGCAGGACAGTTGGTCTGGTTGACCTGTAAAGTTCCCTTCCAACTCAAAGCATTCCATAATTCTAAAAAGGCTGGGAAATGCTATTACAGCACCCAAGGAGACAATCTGGCAAGGTGCTGCCTGTTTCCTGCCCAGCTTGCTTTGCCGTGCCAGGAAGGATGACGGGGATGCATTCTTCTCTCAGCCTCAAGGCAAAATTTCTCTGCAGGGATAATGCACAGCAGAGAGCATCAGAGTGGCCTCATCCAGCCTTTAAGACTCATTCTTCATTATTTTGCACTGGTGCAAAGGAACAGTGTAAATCAGGCATGGAAGAGGGGACCATTACTGCTCCAGGAGCCCCTGACTGCCCCACATGGGCAGATTTAATTGCTTTCACAGGGACCAGGCCAAATCAGACACAAAATCTGAGGCACACAAGCAGCCACTCAGATCAAAATTCCCCTCCCCTGCTCTGGTCCTAACACTGCTGTAGTGTCTGTGAGCAGGGAGCCTGCCCACCAGCTCTGATGCTTGGGTTTCCCCAACTCTGGTTTCTCGAGGGATCCTTCACTCCAGTAGAAAGGTAGAGTCAAACTTGACTGGAAGCATCACAACGCGATCCCTCCTGCTCCTCTTGGCCCTGTGGCTGTCAGCACATCCCTTCTTGTCCCTCACAAGCATTCATGCTCCCAGCCACAGCTCTGAGTGACACTGCTGCACTTCTTTCCTTCTAATGAAGTCTTCCCTCTCTGCAGAACACGTGGTGCCAGCTGGGTTTTTTTCCTTCCGTTTCCTTATTAAGATAAAGCTGTCATCAGCATCACCATTCCACTGGTTTGCTGGGACTTTCAAAGCCTAGGACCATATTAAATATTCAGTCTACTCCTTTGGACTACATTTCAGAGCCTGTATCCCTCTCCCTTTAATTGCTCTGTCAAGCATAGATGAAAGTTTGATGCTGAGGTTTTGTCTGGGACCAATTCAAACACTTTGGGCTCTGCTGATTTATTTATTTAAAGAGAAAATATCTGGATTATTCTGTTTAAATTAAGCCCTATGCAATTCCTAAAGATCTCTCTTTTTTCATTTGTTCTTTCACTCATTCATGCATCTTACCATTAATTCATTCTTATCCCTGCTGGGTTTGGTTATGCTGAATTATATTCATCTGTTTTATCACTTTCTATCTCTCCTCTGTCATCAGGTGAACATCTCCTCAAACAGCTGGAACAGCACTGTGCCCTGTACTCTCCTAGGAAGGGAGATGGAGATTTCTACCCAAGGAGGCACCTCCCTGGGGTATTGCTCCCTCAGCAAAGTAGCAGAAATCAGAATTTGGAGAGAACTTGGCTGGCAAAGGAGAAACAACCACAGCATCCTCTACATAGCTTCAAAGGCTGGCCCTGATTTGTATGCACCCAGCAGCAGCTCGTTAATCTGCACCCCATCAAATCACTACCTGGCTCACCTTAGCTAACAGGCTGAGCTCTCAGGCAGCTCTCCAGGGCCCTTCCCCTCTTTTCTATCTCCTGAGCATCTTTGTTCTTGCTCTGAGCACAGCCAGAGCCCAGCTTTGCCCACCTTCCCAGCACAAGGAGTTTGTTTTCTGTGCACAGATTCAGCTCCCTCCTACCACAGGCTGCAGCTGGAAGGAAACTTTGTTTGGGGCTTTTCCCTTTGTTTTGCTCTTCTCTTCCCATAGCTGCATCCCAGCTGCCTTTTGCTGAGCTCTGGAGTCTGTGGGTGAGCACATCTGTGCCAGGATCAGGGGGGACAGGGTCAGCCCCAAACACAGGGTGGCAAACAGCAGCCACTCCAGCTGCATTGCCCTCCTGGTTCCTTTGATGTAATTAACATCCCTTTGTTATTGTCTGCAATCACGTCTGTCTCTGCTTTAATCATCATCTCCCAGCAATGAGCATTCCTTCTCATTAGGGTCTTAAAAACCTCCATTATAAACATGTAAATGGGATGCAGTGAGGAGGGAAATATTTTACTACTCCAATTTCCTGTTGTGCCACTGCCAGCAAGTCGTGATGTTATTACCAAGCATCTCCAATCAACACCAGCATCTACAGGACCAAAGCTATATTGTGCTTGCAGCCAGCACAATACACAAGTGCCCAGTGATATCAAGGTTTCCAGCCTTCAATGGAGGATGGAGACTTTTCCTTGGAGGAAAGCCTGGGGATGAGATGGTAGACTCTGAAATTAAAGGAGAAGCTGATTCTCTCTCCTGAGATCCAGCATTCAATTGGCAGCACGCTCTCAAGGCAAAATGAGCAAACTGCTCCATCTTTATAATACAGAAAGTAAAATCTCACTCTCTGGCAGCATCATTTAAGGCCTTTGACCTCTGCAGACTTCTCTGTGTTGATACCAGCTGAGCTCTGGCCCAGCAGCTCTGACCTGCTGGCACAGCCACATGAACCACAGGCACTCTCTGCATTGCATGGACTTGTTGCATTCTGCCAGCTACAGAGCTGCTGGTGAATCCCCCTTCTCCCTTTCAGCCTCAACAGAAAGCAAAGTTCTCCTAAGAATCAGCTTCACAAGAAGAGGTCTCTCGAAGGATTTTTTCCCCTTCTTTCAGAGTCTTCTATTTCAGAGGGATACTGACCTCTCCATCCCCTCCTCCACACCCTCCTGTCCAGCAGGCATCTGGCACAGGAAAATTCCTGCTCTGTCCCCCTGCATAACCTCTCTCACACCACAGCAGCAGCACCGTGCCAGCCAGGTCACATTCAAAAAGCAATTGTTCAACCCATTAACATTTACAATGCAAATATCAGATCTGTTTGCAAGCACATTGGGCTTAGGGAGAAATGCACAAGGGAACCTACAGACCAGCTCCAAAAAGGTGCTGGGAAGCACATCAAGCCAGATGGTGATGATGGTGGTAGAAACATGGAATGGGTTGGGTTGGAAGGGACCTCAAAGCCCATCCAGTTTCATCCCCCCTGCCATGGGTAGGGACACCTCCCACTGGATCAGGGGGCTCAAAGCCCATCCAACCTGGCCTTGAACACCTCCAGGGATGGGGCAACCACAGCTTCTCTGGGCAACCTGGGCCAGGGCCTCCCCACCCTCACAGCAAAACATTTCTTCCTGAGATCTCATCTCAATCTCTCCTCTTTCCACTTAAATCCATTCCTCCTCATCCTGTCCCTGCACTCCCTGATCAAGAGCCCCTCCCCAGCTTTCCTGGAGCCCCTTTCAGTATGGAAAGGCCTCTACAAGGTCTCCCCAGAGCCTTCTCTTCTCCAGGCTGAACAACTCCAACTCTCTCAGCCTGTCCTCATACAGGAGGTGCTCCAGCCCTCGGATCATCTCCATGGCCTCCTCTGGTCTCACTCCAACAAATCCACATCCTCCCTGTGCTGAGAACCCCAGAACTGGACACAGGGCTCCAGGTGGGGTCTCACCAGAGCAGAGCAGAGGGGCAGAATCCCCTCCTTTTCCCTGCTGCTCCCACTGCTCTGGATGCAGCCCAGGACTCAGTTGTTTCTGGTCTGCAAGCACACCTTGCCTGCTCATGTTGAGCTCATCCACCAGTACCCCAAGTCCATCTCTTTAGGGCCACTCTCAACCCATTCATTCAATTGCCTGGTTTTATCTGATCCTGTCTTCCCACAGTGTGGCCAAGGGAAATTGAAGGCCTGGTCAGAGTAGACATCAGCAGTACAGGGGAGCACTCAGGGCTGTTAGAGAAGCTTTCAGGGCTTGTCTCCAAGGGAACACACAGAAAGGTTCAGGAGCAAAGCCAGTGCATTTCTTAAAGAGGATTTAATCTGATGGGGTTGCCCCCAAGCACAGGGTCTTACACAAACAGCCGAGAGCATTCGTACTTCTATTTAACCTCTTTTAACTTTCCTGCCTTTACCCCTTTAACTGAGTGAGCACAATCCCCTTGTACTTGTCTTGATGGCTCAAGTGCAAAAAGGTGTGTGATTTTCTTCACCTGAGGCACCAGCAGTGCCTGCCCTTTCCTCAGGTGCCTGAGGATATAAATAACTCCTCAGAGAGCCGAGGGTTTCTCATTTTTGTGTCACCACTCTTGGAGATGGGATGCATGGGGCCTGCAAAATGAAGGTGGGTGGTCTTGCTGGGTTTTATTATAAAGGAGAAGGTTGTGGTTGTTATCGTGTTGGGGTTTGGCAGAATAAGGTGGTTTGTGTGATGCAGCTCGAGCTTGAGGGGACTTTGAGTTCCCAGTTGTCCTGCTCTCTCACCAGCAGTGGTGGTCCTGAGCTGATGCTGTAGTTCAGCAGGGTTCAGTTCCCTGCTCCAGTGGAAGGGATGACATTACAGGGAATTATCAGGTGGTTGCACCTGGCTTAGAGATCTCTGAGAAGGCACAGGGCTGCAAAAGGGAAAGCAAAGCGCTGGTGGTTTATGAAATTAAAAAGTTTATGGGTGCCAAACCCGTATGGTAGAGAGGAAGAGAGAGATGGAAGGAGTCTTGTCAACATCTTATCAGGAGGTAGGACAAGGAGATTGGAGTTGAAAGCGCTGTAGTGTCTGATTTGCTATCTCTTCTCTGCACCTTGGCTGCAGTTTCTGCCTTTAGGGGTTTGTTAGGCACCTTGGGTGCAGAATATTTTATATCTATTCAGTGGGTTCTGCTTGCAGGGGCCTTGGTATGCAGAAGGCAGAAAGTTTGTCTGGAGGGATGGGATCAGGTGTCCCTGGTGCCCTGCTAACAAAAACCCCACAAGAGAGAAAAGGACAAAAACTGTAACGTGGGCTTCAGGCACGGGAATGTCAAATCCTGAAGCTTAAAGTGTTTATGGATTCTCTTAGAGACCTGGGAGGGGTTGGCACAGAATTCTGCCAGAGGAGCAGGCTGGGCAGCTGCGTGCAAAGCCCCCAGGGCCTCAAGGAATGAAATGCTGACTTCAGGTGACCTCCAGGAACGGAGCAGGGCAGGACAGCCTGAGGTTACCTTGGTGGGAGAGGTCTCATAGCTGCTGAGCTCTCCACACAGTGCCCAAGCAGTGGCTGCCTGGCAGAAGACTTGTTTTAAAGAGCAGGAGATGCATCCCCTCCTGTGAGGGGGACAGAGCCCCTCACCTTAAAGGGGCTCTGGGAAAGCTGGGGAGGGGCTCTTGATCAGGGAGTGCAGGGACAGGATGGGATTTGAAGCTGAAAGAGGGGAGCTTGAAATGAGATGTTGGGAAGAAATATTTTGCTGTGAGGGTGGGGAGGCCCTGGCCCAGGTTGCCCAGAGCAGTGGTGGCTGCCCCATGGATCAATGCCAGCAGCTCCCTGGTCCCAATTCTGCGTTTCCCCCAGGGCCAGACTGGCCTCTTGGCACCACCTTGGGGCAGTGATGTTGGTAGGACACATAATTGCTCTCCCCTTTGATACAGGTGCATTACCAGTCCATGAACATCCAATAACAAACCTTTTAGCTGGGAGTAGAGAGAGGGAGAAAGAAAGAGAATGAATGAGCTGGGAAAGAGAGAATGACTGCGGACTCGGTTAGTTAATAAAGGGATTGCAGAAAGCAAGGTGAAGAGACAGTGGTAATTTTATGCACTGCCAGTCAGGCCCATTTGTCCTGGGAGCAGCTCCAATTTCTCTCTGAGCTGTTCCTTTTCTTTAGAAATGGAGCTGTGAAAGGGGAAAAAAAAAACAACAAACCCTGATTAAAATCAGCACCCAAACTGACAAGGAAAAAAGCCATTTTAATCTGTGTATCCAGAGATGTATCTTCTCCCAAATAAGTGAAACAAAGGGGAATTTATAATATTGGCCAGTCCTATAGAACAAAGGCTGAAATCATCCAGATTTTTGATGGTAGTCTTGTCATATCCCAGCCCTAACCACAACAGAAAGCCAAATTTCTTCTTTACAACTGTTAATTCCCACACATCCACACATCTATCCACTCCGCCCTCATTCACTCCCCATTAATTCATGACCATTTAGGAGCAAGCTTCTCTTAAAACCCTTATTAGCATTGTAATTTTCATGCCTTGTCTCTATAACTGGTTCAAATCTTCTTCCCATTATTAAATATTCCTAATGCTGGATCATAATTCACAACCCCTGCCTCAGCCTGAGCTGAACCCAGAGGAAGAGGCAGTTGCTCCTCTGCCATCATCACAAACTGGGCCTTTCTTTCTTTCCAACTCACCTTTTAGCAGATCCCTGAGCACCAAGGAGGTGATGTTGCATGGAGCCTGAGGAGAAAAGGAAGAAGGGGAAGGCAGTGAGGAAGGGCATTCCTGCACGGATTTTTTCCCTGCAGTCTATGGGAATATGTTGTGAAAAGGCTGGTTATATTTTAAGACCACAGGATGGGGAAATAAACAGGGAACTGCATGTATTAAATTGTGACTGAGCAGAGTTTGGAAGAAGGTGGGTGAGAGAGCTTTGTGGTGGTGTCACCTTGTGGCCTCCTCTGGACTCAGTGATGTGGTAGAGAGGTTCTGCAGCTCCCTGTGCGTGGTGTTATGCATCTGGCCAAGGCTAAAGGCAATTTATTTCTAGGCTAAAAGAGAAATCCTGCCCTCCCGTGGCTCTGTCAATGGCAGGCAGGAAGAGGAAATTAATCAGGTGTGTCAAAAGTCTCACCTAGTGCAGGATTTTTGCCTCTAATGAGAATCATAGAATCATAGGTTTGTTTGGATGGAAAAGTCCTTTGAGATTGAGTCCAACCGTACCTGTCCACTACTAAACCAGATCCCTGAGCACCTCATCTACACATCTTTTAAAATCCTCCAACCTGCAACAGAAAGCCCACAAGGTGCTGGTAGGGTTTAGCAATGTCCTTGCTGTGTGCTCTGGAGCTACCAATGACCCCACCTTCTGTGCACTGTTGTCTCAGAGCCCCAACATCGCTTGTCCTCTTGATTGAAAATGCTGCAATTAACAGCCAACCTCCCTAACTGTAAATGAGCCAGTGTGGCTTTGGCCTTGGCTTGTTTTTTCTGGGGCTGAGGCTTCAGAAACCATCCTGAGGTGATCACACCCAGCAGGGTGCTGGACTCTGCTCCGCGGAGCTGTCGAACCAGTTCTCACTTCAGCTCCTAAAACCAGGATTCAGATACAACCTCCAGCTGTCAATCAAAGCACACATCCAGGTTGGAGTTCCAGGAAGGTAATTATTTTCCATCCAAAGACTGGAGGAGAAGTCTATTTGTTTAATGAAGGCATTAACAATTTGTTCTTCTGCTCAGTATGTGTTCTGGCATTTTATTAAGACTTTTTTTTACTGGGGGCGGGGAACAAAGACTAATAAAATGTGTTAATGACAAATACCAACTGAGTGAAGAGAAGGCATAAAAGGGACAAGATGGTTTGTGGGCTGGGTTGAAGGAGACTCAGAACGTTCTGTCCACAAACTGGGATGAGGAAGAGCTGGCATCCTGCTCACTTGAAAAAGGTGGTGGTGGGCACCTAGCACTTTTAAACCTTGCTTAGTAGTGTCTGCCTGTGGTGTGATGGTGTTGTCCAGCCCTCCCCCAGCAAGGTGCTGTCTGCCACTTTACCTGGTCTTTAAAACCTCTGCTTCCTTGCTCTCATGCCGTGTCCAAACCTTGCTGAAGTGGCCGTGGCCCTCAGGAGTGCCATTATGCCACCTGTGGGCACCTGGGACCTGTCAGGTTACCAGCACTGTGGCTTCATCCTCGGCACAGGTACCAGGATGATGAAGGAACCCCCGCAGAGGGCTCCTCAGCCAACTGCCCAGTTACAGCCCAAGGGCACCAGCACCATCAGGCGCTCAAAAGTGCCACCAGACACCTCTGCTGCTCCCTCAGATGCTTCATCAAACCTTCTCCATCCTCCTCATCACCTTCCTGGAGCTCTGCTTGGCTCCCACACCCTCTTGCTGCCAGGGAAAGATCCCAGCACTGTTAACTACACCCAGACATGTGTCTCCTTGAGTAGCGTGACCGGTGCTGGAGGAGAATCCCACTTCTGGAAAGCTGTTGGCAAATTGCTCTCTACCTTCCTGTGTAAACCCTCTTTGCTGCTCCATCTTTCTGCTACACCATATTTCCCTGTCCTGATCTTCTGGTGGATGGGATCCAACACCAAGATGGGATTCAAAACGTTTAAGAATAACTCTTGACCAAAGCCCAGCTCAGGTGGGAGGAAATATTTCTGCTTCTTTCCAGCTCAACAGCCTCTTAATTGTGCTTCCAAAAAGCAAAGTGTGTTATGCAGAACTGGCACTGGGCCCTCTGGCTGTTTGCAGCACTGTTCAAGGCTTGTCCACCCCTTTTGCCTGCTGAGGTGTTGCCACTTCTTGCACGGGGTGCCCAGTTTCTGACTGTGCCAAACAGTTTGCAGGGCACAGCACAACTGCCTTCTCCATCATCATTTTTCCAAGGCACCTGATGCCACCGTTGCATGGTAACACGGAACAAAAGGCAGCAACCAGCCCTGAGAACACCCTGTCTCAGAACAAGTGGGGAAAACAAGTGGAAGCAATTAGCAAAGAGCTAGGGTAAATGGAACAATTTTATTTCCATTTTTTAAAGAAATCAATTTCTTCATTTGGCCCTGGATCAGTTTCAAGTGGTGAGAAGGGACCAGCTCCATCCCCTCCAGGGCTTCACCACTCTTTCAGTACAGAAATTTTTCCTGCTATCCAATCTAAACCTCTCCTGGTGCAACTTGAGGCTGTTTCTTCTCATCCTATCACTTTTTACTTGAGAGAAGAAGTGAGTCCATCCAGCAATGACTCCTTTCAGCACGTGCCTGGCTTTCTGAGCCATCCTCTCTCCTCATCCCTGCTTCCTTGTGCATTCACTTATGATGTTCCAGGGCAGCCTCATTCTCTTGGCCATTAAACTACATCCAGGATAAATCATAAGTTTATATTTTCTTAATATTTTGTAGCTGACATGACAATAAATAACTAAAATACCCACGCCTTTGTTGCAGCAAATATTATTTTACAGGAGATGAAGGCAGATATGACCCTCAATATAGTGCCCTTTGTTGCAGTTATTTTCTCACCTCTCTCTGGTTTTTGGTGAAGTTTTTGAGAATCATTTATATTTTTCTGGAGGTCACTTTAAAATCAGAAAGGGCTTTAAAAATAAAATTGCATTTTTCTCTCATCACACAGCCTTAGTTTTCTTATTACTCTTTCCTGTGATTTTTCTTTTTCCTAAAGTAAATAAATAATACATTTTTACAGCACTCTCGAGGTTATATTCTGGTCATTCCTTATGTTTTTTTTTCCAGTGTTCAGTGACAATTATTAGGAACAAAAGGACCATTTTTTCCCAGCCAAGGCCTGGAATGGGAGCAGTCATAGAAACCACAGCTTCTAAAGGATGAAGCAATCTGGCTGGATTCACCTGTTACAGAAAATCTTGGAGCCACAGTGACCTTGGTCACACTGAGCAGATTTGCACTGGCTGAAGAGATCTTGTGGATTTTAACTTCTGTGCTCTCTGCCACCCCCAGGATATTGTTAAATTGTACCTGGTACACTCAGAAGATACTAAGGAAGAATGTGCACATAATGGCTGTAGTTCCAGCTCTCCTCACTGTTTGGAGGTGTTACCAACTTCTTTGGTGTTCCTTCAGCCAGGTCCTGGTCCATATCATCAGTGGAATGTTTGAATCATTAAGGTTGAGAAAAGACCTCTCAGCTCATCCAGTCCAACCACCAACCCAACCCCACCACATCCTCAAAGCACCACATTCACACGTCTTCTGAACATCCCCAGGGAAGGAAACTCCCCCACTGCCCTGGGCGGCCCCCAGCAGGGCTTCACCACTCTTTACTTAGAGAAATTTTCCCTAATATCCAATCTAAACCTCCCCTGGCACAACTTGAGGCCATTTCCTCTCATCCTATCCCTTGTTCCTTCAGAGAAGAGCCCAGCACCCACCTCACCACAACCTCCTTCCCAGGAGCTGCAGAGAGCGATGAGGTCTCCCCTCAGCCTCCTCTTCTCCAGATTGAACACCCCCAGGTCCCTCAGCTGCTCCCAGAATCCCTGTTCTCCAGCCCCTTCCTCAGCCAGCTGGTGTTGACCAGCACCTTTCCATGGACAGCTTTCCAGCCACTCTTCCCCAAGGCTGTTGATGGGGGTTGCAGAGAGATTGGCCTCAGGCAAAGGAGAGCCCAGGGGTCACAGCCTCCAGTGTCTCAGCTTGCAGGATACCTGGGGACTGAGCTCTTCTTTCTCCTGCCCAGCCTGCAGAGAAACCAGCTGCAGAAACAGGCAACCTGTCATCATCTCAGCACAATCCAAAGAAGGATGAGACCTGGAGAGCAGCTCATCTTGCCCATCTGGAGGCAGCCCAAAGTTCTGGCCAAGGAAAAGACTGTCCCCTTGGAATCTTCCCCTCATCTCTCATTTCCTCCAAGTTGCTCCTTCCATCTGTTCACACATACAGGGATTTGATTTTACGTGGATGTTCTTCACCATTGAAGGAAAGAGTCTGCCCCTTGATATGTGCAGCATGGCCCAGGCAACACCTCAGCTTTGATTAATGCCTCCTGCAGGTTCCAAGCGTGTCCCCATCTGTCACCAGCTCCATTTCTTCACAATGAAAACAGATCACCTGCCTGCATTTAATCACTCAGAACAAAAACGAGCCATGCAAAGCAGAACAGAGGTAGTCAAGAGGAGAAGCAGCCTTCTCTCTCTGTGCTTTGTGCCTTGGGATCCACTGAGAGTGAGGACAGAAGAGCCTCAGGTATAGAACACCATTCAATGAGCTCTTTGCTGCCTATTCTATAGAATGACAAGGGGAGAGCAAGGAGTGGAATAGCAACAGGTCAGGGTCTACCTTGTCCCCTTAAAAAAACACTTCCTTCAAAGAAGGAAGCATTGAGAACTTTCTCATCCATTTGGTGAAGTCAGTTCCCAAATAAGAGAGGAAAAAGTGCCTTCTCAGATCACTACATCGTGAATTCAGATGAAAACAAAGTGTGGTCATAAAGGGCAGTGGCTGTTCATGTGTGGACTTGTCCTCTCCCAGCACAAAAGGAGGATGTGCCTTTCAGACTGGGAGAAAGTGGGCAGCAAGCAGGGGTTCTTGGTTCTGCACTGAAGGGCTCCTCAGTTCCCAGAGACTCACACTCTGAAAACAAGCTTTGAAGCCTTTCTCTCAGCCTGGTCTGAGTTTCTAACGATTGCCCCATTACTGCTGGTGACAGGCTTGTGATAACATTGCCATTTCATTAGCTGGGTATTGTTCAGGAGATTGATGGCTGGCAAGCTAAGAAAAATTGCATCTCCCTCTGCAGCTGTCTGTCCATAGACAGCATTCATCACTGAGAGGAGAAAAACACCCAGGAGAAGGAACTGGATGCGCTGGAATCCCACTGAAGTCTATCTGCAAGCAAGTGTGAGCATCCTGGAGCCCAGGTGTTTTCCCTTCAGAGCTCCAGGAGAACATCTTCCAGGGAAAACATCAGTGCCAGGACCACCAGTCCCCAAGCTGGTCCCAGAGGCTTTACTTCTCCTCTGTGCTTAAGAATTATTATTAAACAGACAGTTCCAAAGGAAAGCAAATATTGATATTAAGTAAGAAAGAAAGTAAATGCCATTTTGATCCTGGGTGCTTGAAGAGAGTAGAGAGGGGAGATGTTGTAGAGCAGTAGGAAATCAGGTTCTGGGAAGTTTTAGAGAGCCTTAGGCCTGCTCCCAGCCCTTTTCAGCATCTACACGTTCTCCTTTTGCTGGGAGCAAGAGTGGCTTGGGCCTTTCTGATGGAGACAGCAGGACTCCAGATGGAAAGGAAGGCAGCACAGGGGCAAAGCAGGCATAGAAAAGGGTAAAAGTAACACCAGAACAGTGTGCTTGTGGCTCTGTGTGTGTGTAACACAGCCCAGATTCTGCAGGTTTCTCCTGATATTCTTGACTGTTCTCAGGCTGGATGAAGCCCACAGTCTGATTTCCAGAAGAGTTTCTCCCATGCTGAGCACCTCCTTCTGTGCTCTCAACACCCCCATAGAGCTGAGAGGGGGTCTACGTGGTTTCCTGCCAGCACTTGCATTGTGTGTGACCCTAGGAATCTTGCATTGTTTTGGCACTGTTAGTAGAATTATAGAATTATTTGGTTTGAAAAGACCTTTGAGATCATCCGGTCCAACCCTACCTGTCCACTACTAAACCATCCCTGAGCACCTCATCTGCCCATCTTTTAAACCCCTCCAGGGTTGGGGACTCCACCACTGCCCTGGGCAGCTGTTCCAGTGCTTGAGAACCCTTTCAGGGAAGACATTTTTCCTGATGTCTAATCTAAACTTCCCCTGGCACAACTTGAGGCCGTATCCTCTCATCCTATTCCCGAGGACAAGTTTTCCTGAGTCACTCATCTCCCAGCATCCTGTTGTTCTGCCACCAGGACATCTCCTGGGTGCTAGGAGAGGCACGTTCTCCTACCATATGTTTGTGACAAATGACTCCAGCTCACATTAAAGCCTCAACCTGCGCTGCCACTTCTGAACCATCATCCCAGTTCTGTCTGGTCCTTTCCATCCCTTTCGGAGGCAGTTTCTGACGTGGGAGGCCTCAGCGAGCTCCTGATGCGATGAATAAAAAACCTCCCCGCAACTGTACACAAAAAATTAAAACCTCATTTGTTGCTGCTGAGGGAACAAACCACAGCTAATTAAATCCCATAACAATAGGACATTATAGAAATGAGTACCACCTCCTTAAAAGCACAGCTGGGGACAAGTGCGGTTATTCGTGCTGTGCCCCTCCGGAGTTACCGGGTGACAAGTCTTTCATCCAAGGCTGCGCAGCAGAGGGAGGAGCTCCCTCTCACCCTGACAGATGAGCCAAGAAAGAGGGTGTTTTTAACAAAACACACAGACAAACAGCACGAATGCTCTCCTGCTGCCTCCCTGGGGAGCGCTTGAGCTCCCAACAACCGCTCCCGCTGCGGGGCGATGGGGTCCCCTCCGTGCTCTCTTGGCAGCATCTCACGCCACGGCAGCACGAGAAGGTTGGAGCAGGGAGGCACAGCCAGGCCACAGGCACTGCTGTCCCTGTCTCACATGAAGTGCCAAAGTCTAACATGGAGAATATATTATCATCTAACATCTGTGCCAGTGAAAACATATCCATCTCCAAGGCCTAAACAACCTCTTTTGCTGTTGTACAGGGTCTCCTCACCCAGCATCACACATCCTCATCACACGCTGAGTGGAGGGGGCCATAAGTAGTTTTTCTCTCTTTTCTTTTCAGACAGGGAGTTGAAAAGCACAAAGAAATCTAAATGACAAAACTAGGGCCAAGAAGCAAATCTGCAACAGTGCCAATGTCTGCATCCAAATCTGATGTGCCATGAGTGCCCCCTGCCAGCCTTCTTCTTCTGCACCTGGTGCCACCAGGCTGGGCTGGCATCCCACATGAGATGCTCTGCCCCTACCCAAACACATCATCTTGAGTGGAGCTTCCCAGAGGGCACGTTCTGCCCCTACCCAAACACATCTACTCGAGTAGAGCTTCCCAGAGGGCATGTTCTGCCCCTACCCAAATGCATCCACTTGAGCAGAACATCCCACAGGGGATGTTCTGCCCCTACCAAAATGCATCCACTTGAGGAGAGCTGCTCCACACACAAAGGGAAAGGTTCCCACCCTGCTGAGACCCCACGTGTCTCACAATTGATGCCCCACTTCCCATACTGTTTATTTTTCAACCTGTTATCCGGTGCAATGTGCAAAATGTTTCATGTGCCTGCTCACAGCACTTGGCTTTGCAGGGAATTGTATTAAAAAGTCTAAGGGCAGATTGGAAAAAGCTCTGCTTTGTGCTAAAAGGATGAAGTTCATTCAGCTGAGCTCGATCTGAACTCCTTGAGCAGGAGGAGGACAAGGGCTCCTTCACTATCTACACTCATACAAGCTCAGCCTTTGTGATCCTTTTTGTTATACCTGTTAACACATTTCTGAACAAAATGGTGTCTTTTAATGTAAAGGGGCACATTTTTTTCCCTTTTGGAAATATTGAATTGGGATGATTCACCCACACCTTTCATTCTTCCCCACAGATAAATTTGTTATCAGGTTTCTTGTAAAAATTGTCTTATTTATGAAAGCCTTTTTTGCAAAGAATTTAAGTTTCATTAAAGCAGTTTTCTGGTGAGGATGGGATAATCAGAGAATACCTGACCATACCTGGTTATATCTCCTCTTCCCTCATTAGCACTGAGGTGTTTTTCTGACACCATCTGCCTATTAGAGAAGTGGAAGGGCTGGATTTCTGTGTTAACCATGATCCTGGACCAGGCATGTTGGGAAGTCAAGGAGTAATGAGGGAGACAACCCCAGCCTGGAACAGGCAGGAAGGAAGTGAGGAGTTTAGCTCCTTTCACCCTGACTCTGCTCTCTGGCAGTGTTGGCAACCTCACTTCCCACAGCGGCTTCCACGAGACTTCTTGGTCCCTGGGGGAGCAAATGGCACTCCTTTCACTCTTGTGGTTTGAGGCACAAAGAGAAAATTAAAACAGAATGCAAGACTTCATCTGGCTTTGATGAGAAGTCAGAAGAAGTCACTCATGCTCTGTAGCTCCTATCGGTGAGGTGAAACACAACCCTCCAACACCGAAACTCAGACAGCTCTGTCACAACTGTCCTTCCTCCATCGAAGTTCTGGAACGTTCCAAGGCACAAATGCTCTGCCTTAAGTATCCACAACAGCACCTTCTCTTAAAGCTCTTCCCTAGAACCATTCTTAAAGTCAGAAGTCTGTCAGGAAAGATGAGAAACGTATTGAGGAACCAAGTGAATGTAGAAGACAACCAGAAGGGCAGCGAGGGCGGTGAGGGGGGCAGAGGCTCAGATGGGTGAATTTGCTCATTGCACCAAAGCCTGCTCTGTGCTGGCTCAGTCTGGAAGGGATTGTTCTGTGTAGTTGTGCATTGAGGACACAGCTGGTGGATATTGTAGGTTTTCAGCCTGATTTTACACCAGTTCTGCCCTTTCCACACTGGCTGATTTGTGGCAGAATCCCCAGCAGCCGTGCAGAACTCTCTCCACCACCTCCTCTTGCTCCAAGGACAACTTAACTAACTCACCTGGAAGATTATTTATTTAGCAGTAAAAGCTACAAATAAAACAGGGCTGCCTAATGAAGACAGCTTGGTAGGTCTGGCCCATTTTTAATTTTAACGTTGCGTGTAATCTCCATTCCAGTCTATGGACTTGTCACTGGTTTTACAACTCCTGATTATACGAGTGCAGCAGGCAGAGACAGCTCGGTGGAAGAGCTGGGAGAGCAGCATTAACAACTGTCCCTGAGGAATCCAGCCAGAGGAGCCAAGGATTTGTCTACACCATCATTGCAGTGACAGAAAGCAGAGGCTGAGCAAGCACTCTCAAGGAGACTGAGAGGGGATCTCACAGCTGTTTGCTGCCTTCTCACGAAGGAGGGAGGTGAAACGGGTGCTGATCCCTCTTGTGACCTGTGATAGGACTCGAGGGAATGGCAGGAAGATGCCAGGGGAGGGTTAGATTGGATATTAGGAAGAGGTTCTTCCCCCAGCGGGAGGTGGAGCACTGGAACAGCTCCCCTGGGAAGCAGTCACAGCCTGACAATATTCCAGAAGCATTTGGACAATGCCCTTAGCCATAACAGTGTGAGTGTTGGGAGTGTCCTGTGCAGGGACAGGAGTTGGACTCGATGGTCCTTGTGGGTCCCTTCCAACTTGGGTAATTCTATGATTCTATGATTCACTCTGTGGTGTCCTTTTCACAACCAACCTGTCTTCCCAATTTATATGTAGTCGAGTAGGCCTTAAAGATGAGGGAAGAGGAGACTTCTGCTTCACCATCCATGGGGAGAGGGACACGTTTTACTGTGTTTTCCAGCAGGGAAACTGTTACTGGGGATTTACCCATGGGTACAAGGCGAAGGGGCAGTGGCAGATCTTAGGGTCAAGCCAATAGCCAGGTTTGCAACCTAGGGCTATCCACAACTTCCCAACTCCCCATCCTCAAGGCTATCTCCACCAGTGAAGGCTCCCATCAATAAAAAGCAGGCCAGCCTCCCCTCCAGAGCACCATCCTGCCAATACAGCCCTCCAGGCTCATTCACCTCCTTCCATCAGACAGGCCTGGTGCTAAACAGCTTACAAATCGGAGAGAAAATCTATTCAGAGGCTAAGGATTTTCTGACAGAAAGATGGATACAGAGAAAGCAGTTTCCTTCCCACTATGAATAGAGGCAAACATAAAAGGGCATGCAGATAAAAGCTCAGCACCACTCGCCTTCAGAGCCCGGTGACCTCAGCTGTCCTGCATGGTTTGCAGAGCCCCAGGCTCTCCACTTCTATTGTGCCATGAAGGATGCTCTCCTGCACCACTCAGCCTTTCTGCTGCCCTGCTGCAGTGGGCAACTCTCATTCCTCCCAGTGGGGAAGAAAACACACTGAGGAATGCCTGGAGAGCACAGAGGCTGTTGGGGTTAACACTGAGGAACTTGGGTGCTGTCTTTGAGCTGCAGAGTCGGAAAGGAAACGTGAGCTTTGCTCCATGGGCAGTTTTGCCCAGCCCAGCATCAGGGTTGCAGCAGTGGGCAGAGCAGGATATGGAATTCCATTACTTTCCTGGACGTTGTGGTGGTTGGCAGGAGCACTCTGAGTCCCCAAAGGTTTGCATTCCTTAAAGCCAAGGTAGGAAGTACCCCAGATATTATGGATAGGAGAACTGGGACTGGGAGGAATTATACAACTGGCTTAGAGTCCTCCAGGGAGCCCTAGAGTTTTACCCCAGACCTCCATCACTTTGCCCCTTCCAGGATTCAGAACAAGGTTTAATCAAAGTTACATCCTGTCTCTTTACAATGATGTAAACCAGGAGCAATGGACTCTTCAGTCCCCGACTCCTGGGCCTACAGGCTCTTTCCTGGAAGGAAAAGCTGTGGAGGAGCTCCTTATCAGGGAGTGCAGGGATAGGACAAGGAGGAATGATTTTAAGCTGAAAGAAGGGAGACTGAGATGAGATCTCAGGAAGAAATGCTTTCCTGGGAGGGTGGGGAGGCCCTGGCCCAGGATGCCCATGGAACCTGTGGCTGCCCCATCCCTGGAGGTGTTCAAGGCCAGGTTGGATGGGGCTTTGAGCCCCTGATCCAGTGGGAGGTGTCCCTGCCCATGGCAGGGAGTTGGAACCGGATGGGTTTTAATGTCCCTTCCGACCCAAACCATTCCATGATTCTATGATTCCTGATGCTGAGCCCCTTTTCTTCCTGGGGAAATGGCACTGCAGTGCAACGAATGCTTGGATAAGGTCCCCAGGCATCAACCCCCAGTGAGAAAGCAGTGGTCTCATTCCCCTGGCTCCCCTCCAAGGACCAGCACGTCAGCCACACAAGATGCTTCTCACATGAAGTGCAGAAACCGCCACCAGCTGTGGAGCTGGTGAAAACCAGCCCGGCCGAGAGATCTTCCTCTGGAGACGGCTGACTCAGAGGCTGCTCTGCCTCCCAGGCGTCTCCTGTCGTGTAGGCCCTGTCACTTCCACATCTCAGGATTAGCCAGGAGGGTTTTCTGCCATCTGAATTTGACCTTCTAAGGATGCTCAGCATCTTTCAGCATCTGGCCCGTTGGGGATGTGACACACTTCACAGATGTGCAGGACAGCAGGCACAGGCTTTGCAGGGCAAGAGAGACCTCATTTCTCCTTCTCGCTTGCCATCTCTTTCCAGGGACTGAAGACACATGGTCTGCCCGAATCCTTCAGGTCAGGGACTCTGGGGCAACACACAACAGCGTGCCCAGGTGACCATGACTCTTTTCCTGAAGGAAGAAGCATTGTTTCACCTTCCCCCTAGCTGATGCTCTCCAATCTTGATGCTAATCCTCCATGACCCTTCAGCCCGGTCCTGCCTGAGGAGGGCTGGTGAAGAGCAGAGCTTTTGCTCCGCTCCTGCTACCCTGCAGGACAGAAACACCTCCAGTCAGTCCTGCTTTCAGCTTCTTGCTTGCCAGGTTGCTGTTAAGAAGCATCTTTCTGCTGCTGCCACCCACTGCTCTGCAACCAGACCCCTGGCAGGAGTTTCTGTGGGATTATAGGCATTCAACTACAAAGCCCAGTGGGCCTCCCGCTGCCCTCGAAGGGGAACCTGCCTGTGTCACTGATTCCGAGTGCTGCTTAGTTCACTCCCTTGACATATTTTCCTGTCTCAATCCACAACAGCAATTCCTGTGCACTTCAGGGTCTCACCAGCCTGGGCTGCAGTTTGGCTTTGTACCAATACCTGCAGCTACTCTGCTGGCTGAGCTTCCCAAGGGGCAAGGAAGAGGCCTGGCTGTCTTTACAAGTAATTAAATCCGGATTAAAACAAGATCTTACTAGAATCCAGCCTGGGGAAAATTGTAAAGCGCTTCCTGGAGGTGAAGCTCTACAGGTAGAGCCCAGGCAGTGTAGTTGCCCTTCCTCTGCCTCCTGAAACCACAGATTGGGAACCTGTCCATAGCCAAAGACAGGCTTGGCTGCTCCAGCACAACACTGTCCATCACACGCAGTGTTCTGTTCCACCTACAGGAATGGAGGAAGTCATAAGAGAGCCCTGACTCGTGCCAAACCAATCTTAGTCCCTAACACTCCCTAAAATTTCACATATTTGGCTTTGCCAGGCTCCCAGGAGCACGGTAGCAACCTCTTCTTCCCTTCACAGCTTTGGAGAGGAGCTGACCCTGAAGGACCAGCCCTAGTGGAGCACTGCACGGTGCTCACTCCTGCTGGGCATCTTCCAAGCTTGCTCAGCTGCCTCTCAGCATTCCAACATCTCCAGTGCTCCCACTGCAGAGGGGTGATCAGACTGCATCCCTCTCACTGAACCCCAGATTCTTAAAGGAGGGGACCAGGCTGGATTGAGGTGGTCTTCAACTGGAAGGACTGATTTGCAGAAGGGCTGAACACCCTACAGTTCTCTCCTATCAGCACAACTGGCACGTGGGTGCCCAGGAAGGCTTTGCTAGGTGAAATTCTCACCTCTTTTTGCTGTGCCTCAGTTTCCCCAACTATAAAATGAGCCATCGATGGGCAAGCTGGTCCAGACCCCTTCCTTCCTTGTTAAATCACTTTGAAATGCATCAGGGAAGAGCACAGCCTGCTCCCCCCTGCAAAGTTCATCCCCCAGCCCACCGCTGCCTTGCACAGCTCCTCCTCCTCCAGCCTGCCAGGCATTTTCCACGGTGTGTCCTTGTGACCAAGCAGACATCAGAGCTCGTGTTCCCTGCTGGATTCCCACAGCACCCCCCGCCCATCCGCTTCCTCCCGAGCGCTGCATAATGGGCCTGAAAACACCGAACCGATATGCAAATCTGACATTTAATTTGGACATGAGAGTTTAATGAGGCTGTGGAGATTCTGCCACTCGCAGCCTCCACATCCTGCAACCTGCAGTCACATTGCCTGAACTGAACACGTCCCCACTACCCGTGTGTGAACGCACACTCACGTGCACCAGCTCTCCAGCACAATCCACCCTTCGCTAAACAGTTGCTCCCAGCTCCCCTCTCTGCCTGTGGTGCCACAGGGCAAACGTGGGGACTCTCACTCTGCAGTAGCCACATCAGGTCTCTTTCCAAAAGCATCTCATACAGAGCAGATGCATATTCTCCCACCCCAATTTTGAGACCTCTTTTAGGATGGTGCTTTTGTTTGGTGACTCCTTGCAGGGCAGGCAAGGACTATTGACTCTGAGCCAGAGAGCTGTGGGCATGCAGTTCAAGAGCTACTGTGCTGTCTTGCTCTTCAAGAGTTGGACCAGGAATTGGCTCTGCTGAGAGTTGAGGTAAAGAGGGAAAAGCACAGATCACACCTTGCAAAGCCCCTTTTCCCCCACCTTGAGATCTGCAAAGCATTTCCCTGCCAGAACAAGCCCTTCAACCAGGGAGAAGGTGTCCCATCCTTTAGCCCCAGTGCCAAAGATAACTTGCTGCTGGGATCAGGATCAACTCTTCACTCTAACAGCTCCATACCAGCCTCCTCCCTGAGCACTCTTTGAGCAAAGCCAGTGTGGGCATCCAGGAGTCCTGGTTTTGCCACCCTGTCCTTCTCTGCAATATGGGAAAGGAGGAAGAACACATCCTCTGTGATCCATGGTAGGGGAGTTGGAACTGGATCATCTTTAAGGTCCCTTCCAACTCAAACCGTTCTATGACTCTTTGATCCACAGGGTCACTCTGACATGAAAGGCACCCCTGAAAACTAGAGCTAAACTATAACAAACTGAATCATAATTAATGTACCCCCTCAACTGCAACAGCGTGAGATCAGTGCATTGCTGAGAGCCTCAAATACAACGTGTATAGGATACATTGGTCCTGAAGAGGGCAACCTGGAATGAGCCATCAGGCCCTCTGAACAATCTTTGAAACCCCCAGTGAAGAAGAAAACATATAATCAAATAACAAAGCCCAAACAAAACCCAGGAGCTCTTACATCCAGCAAGGAGATGCTCCTTTGTGTCACCTGCCTGAATGCAAAGGCTTCTACCAGCTCCCAGCACAGAAACTTTGCAGTCTTTTTATTTGAAGAGGATTATGGAGCTGCCATTCTGTAAATGAAGTGCCACTCTGGATGGCTGCACTGTGCCCTGCTCTTGTTCAGGCACAGCATCTCGCTGGGGCCATGGAAGCTGCAGGCAAGGGCTGCTCCCAGCCTTGGAGCTCCACAGAGCTAAGTAACACCTGACAGTGCAAGCATGGAAACCGGGAGGGGGGTGAAGAAACAGGAGGAGAGCTTCTTTTCATCATTTCTGCTGTTGCTTTGACAGGAACAGCCAGATTTTTCTTCAGCAGCAGCCACCTTTCCTCCCAGGCTGCAGCTACAGCACTGAACTGCTCCTCTGGCAACTGAAATATAGGTCCCGTTTACCCTGTTATCCTGGCAGGGGGCAGCAAGATGAAGGAATAGCGGTCCTTCCCTTTCCCTGCTGCTTTATATCAGAGCCAGTTGCTCCCAGAACCCGTTATTGCTGCTGTAATCACAGCACCCTTTGCACAGGGCTGATTACCAAGCGCCACAGAAGACAAAGAAAGTGAGCTCCAAGCCCCAGCTCTGAGTGTGCCACAATTATTTGCAAAGGAATACGAGTTGGGGAGAGGCTTTACAGCTGGTGAGGAGGCAGGGAGACCCAGTCTGGGGCTGAAAGGGGATGATGTGAGCTGGGTCAGGGCAGGAGATCAGTGGGAACAGGCAGGTACATGGGACATGAGCTCTCTTCAGCACAAGCAGGATCTGGGATGAAATATTAATGCCAGCATCCTGAGAAGGCAGCAAGCAGCCAAGTCTGCGTCACTTAGCCATGAATAAAAGATGGTCCTGAAAATGGGGAAGAGCAGCAAATTAATTAATCGAAGCAAAAGTCTCTCCACTCCCATTAACGAACAAGCCTGGAATCCTCCCACACGCAACTCAGCTTGGGGAGCACACAGGGGTACAGAGAGGAGAAGGATGGCACAGGCAGGGTCTTCTCCCAGTGACCTGGGTCTCCCATTGTCCAGCAGTGCCTTCAAGCTCAAGTACAGGTCCTGGTCCAGGTCCCCACCATTTCTATCCTGGCAGCTTTGAGAGTTCAGCCCCTGTGAGGTCACATTTCTCACCTGTGCCCTGGCTCCCTCAAGTTTTAACTCCAAGCCCATGAAGGCTCCTTCCATCACTGTCCCTGCAGTGACCCTGAAAAATGGCAATCGTATCCTACCCACTCGCCTCCTTCTTTTCCCTGGGCCAAACTGCCCAGGACCAAGGCCAGGGAGACCCTCTGGACACAGGGGCCCAAGGAGGAGAGAATGGAAGGAGGAATGGGAAGGAGCAGCCGCAGCTGAAACAATGCCAAGCAAGGGGTGAGGTGAGAGCTGCAGCTGGGATCCTGCTCCAAATGCCAAAAGTGGCTGCCAGGAGAATGTAGAGGTGCCACAAAGCTGCTGTTCCACTCCAAGCAGGAGCCAATGTATTGCACCAAGGATTGAAGGAAGGCTGTGGATTCCCAGCACTGCACTCCGAGAGCTGCACGGGCTGAAATGGCTTTAAATTGAAAAGGGAATGATTTAGATTAAACATCAGGAAGAAATTCTTCACTCTGAAGGTGGGGAGGCCCTGGCACAGGCTGCTCAGGGAAGTGGTGGCTGCTCCATCCCTGGAGGTATTCAAGGCCAGGTTGGATGGGTCTTTGAGCCCCGATCCAGTGGGAGGTGTCCCTGCCCGTGTCAGGGGTTGGAACCGGATGGGCTTTGAGGTCTTTTCCAACCCAAACCATTCCATGATCGTGTGACACCGCCCAGCTCTGAGCCAAACCCCGGGGCCCAGCTGGCTGCCCCCAGGCGAGCAGGAGCACAGGGCTTTCTCGCTGGGGGAGGGCTCGGAGTTGCTCCTGCAAGAGAAAATAATCCGGTTTCTCTTTATTCAGAGCTGGGAATCCTCTTGGTGCCGCGGGGAGGCTGCCCTGCCCCAGGCTGATCCCTTATGCTGTGCCGGGCTGGAATGGGAGCGGTGGGGGCTGCAGGAGCTGGAGAGCCACCCCCAGCACCGCGAGACGACTGATCTCCCCTTCTGAAGCTTTGCCCATAAATTATAGATTTTAAGCGGTTGTTTAAAATATTCAGCTTGCCGCTTGAAAAAAAAAAACCCACACGCACCGGGAAAGGGGAGAAGGGTGGGAGGTTGGTGGCTGCGTTCACGCTTGGAGGAGGGGGAGGGAAGGAGAGGGGAGAGAGGTGTTTCCTCGGCTAATGAGGCAGCGTCTCTCCCGGTGGATGCGCATCCCGACACGTGAGGCACCTGCACTGCAGCTCTGCCTCTCCCTCCAGCGCACAGCAAGGGGATGCGGGAGCATCCTTCCACCTGTCCCAGCCCGCAGGTCTTCCCTTCGAGCTTGCAGGACACGGCTTTGTTTGCAAAGTCAAAGCAAAGACGACTCAGGCGCTCCGAGGGCAGGGAGGAGGTGAGAAGGTAGGAGAACATCCCCCTCTACACACACACAAACAAACACCCCTTCCCTAAAAACACAATCATCGCTTTGATTAAAAATTCAGCTCTTCAGCTCACACGGCCAAGGGGGAGGCTGTAAAAGGTGAGGTGCAAGGAGCAGGAGCCGAGGTGTTTCTCATCAATGAAAAACGCTCCTCTTTATCTCTGCTCTGGGCGCATCCCAGCCCTTGCCGCTCCGCAGAGCCTGCATTGCCGCCCGATGGTGAAGAGGAGCCGGGGCCCTGCTGCAGTGTAAAAGGATTTCTCCTCTAGGTTGCAGCACTTCCCAGGCTAAGGAAAGCTCTAAATATCTTCTGGGGTGGATTTTGCATGGAAGAGGCTGCAGATAGCACTGGTGTAGAGCCGTGTCCTTCCAGCAGATGACTGAGGGCACACCTCAGCTTTTGACAGAAGCTTAGGATGGTTTGGGTTGGAAGGGACCTTAAAGCCCATCCAGTTCCAACCCATTGCCATGAGCAGGGACTCCTGCTACCCTCAGGTACATCTTGTGGCTGGGTCTAGGGAGGAGAATTCCAGTTGCAGAAGGCACAGATCTCCTCCCAACAAACCCAGACCCACCAAAGGGCTGCTACGCCCACACAGCTCCTTGGGCAAAAGCATTGGAGGAGTTCTCACAAAGACAAAAGGCTTTTGCTGTTGTGTGCTCAGTGCTTGCTGTTTATCAAGACCTCTGTTGGGAAAACCAAACGGGATTGGGGAGCAGGGCAGTTACAGCTAGGGTACCCTGAAATGCCATCGGCTGTTCCATGTTGTAGCAGCACCTGATGGGAGCCTGACCCACAGGTTTGGCTTTGCAGCACCAGGTGCCACCAGGAGCTCTGGGGAAACCCAGCCCAGCTGAGCTCAGTGGAAGGTGAGCAGCCCTGCAGAGTCTGGGCCTTGTACAGAAGAGAAAAGCCAAAATTTGAGTAAAAGGGATCCAGATCAGGGTGAGACAGAGCTAGTGGAAAGGGTTGCAGCTTCAAATCCCACCCATCTCCCTACCCCACATCTTCTGTGGTTGTATCAGGGTCCCACCCAGCTGGGAGCTGGCTCTCCCGAGCCTCAGGCTGGCAGCTCCACGGGATCTCCCTGTGATGTGAGGATGGATGGCTGCCAGGACCACCAGCCCAGGGGTGCTCTGCCTTCCCTCCCTGCCACCTGGGTGATGCTCCAGGCCCACCCCTCCTCCTGGCACCTCATGTGCGTGCATGTGCCCAGGCAGCAGAGATGTCTTTAAGGAAAGATATTGTCTTCTAAAGGGCCCTCCCAGGCTCACTCCTGCTTGCAGGGAACCTAGAGCAAGCCCTGGAGCTCATCCTGCCCAGGGAATACTAAATGCCTGTCTAGGAAAGCAGTCGAGAAGTTGTCTACTATGCTCCAGGTCCCAACAAGAGGCCCCTGGGTACTTTGGACAACAGGCTCAGGGAATCTGCACCTCAACCAGCCTCTCCTGCAGCTTAAGCAGGCTTTGGTCTGACTTCACCTCACTCTCTCTTTAGCTGCAAAGCAAGAACAAAACACCCTGTGCCCCCAACAGACAGAGAAGAGCTTGGTTCCTGGTCATAGTTCCAGTGTGGCAGAGACACAGGAAAAGAGCACAGCGAGCCCTGGGAGAAAAACAGGCAAAACTTCTCCACGTACCTGCTGTCTCCAAAGGTCCTCAAGGGCTGAGCCTCCTGCATTTCCTCCTCCTGTGGCACTTGGAGCATCCTATGGGGATGGAGCTCTCAGCCCTTGCATTTTGCTTGAGTAGGCAACAACCAAATAAAGCTGACCAGGGCCAGCCTGGAGCTCAGCAATGGCACCTACAGAGAGACCGAGGGTGCCCTTGAGCTTCAGTAGAGCTCAGCAACACAGCAGCTGCAGTAACTGAGGGTCCACTTGAGCTTCCATGCAGCTCAGAGGTTTTCCAAGCCCACAAGGGACTGAATTTGGCTCCCCCCTGCCTTTTCCCAGCCAGGCAATGTCATCACCATTTGCCAGCGGATGGCAAGGAGCCGTGGTTGGATGGGGTCTCCCAGCTGGAACCAGGGGTGTTCAGGCTGGAACGTTTTTGTCGGTAGCCAGCTGCCAGCTCTGACCTGCTCAGTCCCAAAGCAGAGAGTCAGGACTCCTGCTTTCCACACAAGCAATTAAAATTCACCTTATGGACAGGGAAAGACTGCTGCTGAATGAGAAGTCTACTGAACACTTCAGAGATTCAGAGGCAAGGCATGGAAGAAGCCCAGAAGATCAAAGAACCTACAAGCCCCTGCTGATAACTTTCACCAGCCCAGCCACTCCTTGTAGCAACGTCTGTCTGCAGGGAGAGCCCAACACCTGGACCAGGCTGGAGCTCCTCACGTGTCCAGCACACACAAGGAATGTGAACATCACTGCTGCAGTGTCCATCAGTGGAAGCTGCATCCCTTTAGCCTCCCCACACTGCCTGCATCCCCACAGGGCAGAAAGACCCAACCCTCCCTGGCCAAGCTGGAGTCCCTCTGTGACCTTGGCAGGGATGTGTTCCTCGCTCTCCCTCCCAGGAGACACTGACCGTTCTGGCAAGCTCTGTGCTCTATTTTTAATGAATTAGCCCCAAAGTCCATTTGTGTGGATAAATATAGCAACAGCCACTCTGCCAAGCCGCTTTTCTCTTGGTTAACACATTCATCCAAGCTGCTCTATTTGTCTTTCCTCCACAGACTCATATTCTTCTGGATTCATTTTGTCAAACAAATTGCACAAGCTGGACTGCCCATTTACCCAGAGCTGTTTGATTACAGGGGTTATTTATGAAACAGCAAGACATATGGCATTAAGCTTCTTAATAATAATAATAATGAGAGAAGAGAAGGGGTAAAGCATTAGAAGAGAGGAGGGGAAAAGTGTTTTTTATTACAGACAAAAGCTCCTGCCACGGGTGATAAATTCCAGACGCTTTTTCCAGTTGCTCTTGAGCTGCTGGCATGATGAATGGCACAGGCACGGGCACGCAGCTCAGCTGCAAGGGAAGGAGGGAGATGCCAGAGCATACACAGGTGGTGAGGGGTGCAGGGGCCACTGGCCACCAGGGAGTTCACCATCAGGGGGGGTTCGTGGTGGTTGGAGCAGCACAGACCTCACCCAGCTCCTGCCCCACCATTCCTGGTGTCCCTCGCTCGCCAGGTCGGAGGAAAGTTGGAAGCAGTGTGAGGGCAGAGACGTGGTCATTCAGCACCTCACCATACCCTGCTGGAACTGCAGCACCCAAAGCTCAGCTCCTACAGTCAAGTGATTTCTGGAGGATCTTGTGTTTGGGGAGCAAGTTATGCTCCAACTCTGTGGTTGCAAAGCAGAGCTTGAAAAAAAGAACATAGAACAGAGGAAGGAAAGCCTCAAAATACTGCTGAGCCTCAGATCTTGTAAAAACTGCATCTCCAGCCCAGTGAGAACCTAGACCAGGTCCACTCCTCCCACCTTATTCCCATGTTCAATAACCTCCATATGATAGAATCATGGCATGGTTTGGGTTGGATGGGACCTTAAAGATCATCCAGTTCCAACCCCTTGCCTTGGGCAGGGACACCTCGTACTGGATCAGGGTGCCTAAAATACATGCAGCTAGTTTCTAGGCAGTAATCAAACTGCCTGAGATACTTCATTTCTGCATAACTTAACTGCTTTTGAACCTTTTTTCCCCTCTTCTCTCTGATTTAGTCACTCGTTCATGAGAAGTTAGGGACCACTCCGTTCTGTGGTGGAGCTGGACTTGGTACACACCAACCTGCAGAGCTGCTGCGTCAGCTCTTCCTTCTCCCTGGGGGAAGCAATCTGGGACATTTCCCTGGGCCAGAAGCACCTTCTGCTTTTCCCCCACACCTTTGATGTGAGCAAAGCTCCTGGTCTCCCCTTCTCACCCTGGCCCACCAACCTTGCTGGCAGAGACAGCCTCAGTCTCTGGCGATAATTCCTTAGCATCCCAGACTCCCCTCACTTTCTTACAGGGAGGACCCTGGCAATGGGATAAACAAGCTCAAACACTGAGACAAAAGGCTTTCCCCTGGCAGATGCAAATGGTGCTGCAGTGGTCACCTCAGCTTCTGCTCCCTTGTTCATCAGTTGGCACAGACCTGGGGATGCTGAGTTAATCAGACCTCGTTTGCGATTACAATGAACTCTTACGTTTCATGGCCTGCATCCTAAACCTGCTCTCTAATTCCCCAAGGGAGAAGGATTTACACTTTCAATTTTATGTCTAGTTAGTTAATGGTCCATTACTGTCAAAAGGATCAGTGGCTAGAAGTTAAATCCTACAGGATTTATGATAAGGAAGAACCAAAGGCTGCAGAAGAAAGTGAGCCAGAGAGAGGGCAGAGCGAGCGGGAGGTGTTTGCGGGTCCTCAGCGCTGTGACACTACAGACTGGACACTGGAGCTCCTGGGGACAGCTCCAGAGGTGCACCCCACCACTCCCTGTTGGCTCCTTCTCCCTTATGAACTGTACCAAGGGTCTGCATCAAGAATCTCCCCGGAGAAAGTTCACCAGCAGCAACAATTTGTATTTTCCCATGTATATTCTGTATTTTCCCATGAGGGAGACTGAGGAGGAACAACGTTGGGAACAAGCAGGATTCTGGCTGAGAGATAGCTTGGAGGTTGCATAAAAATCTGGTTTGTACTGTGTCTGTGCTGTGGCATTGCCTTCCTCAGCCCTTCCAGTTTCCAGCAGTATCAGAGTACCTGTACTCTGGTTTTAGTGACAGGGAGCAGAGTCCCCAACAGACCATGCTCATGTTAAGGCCACACTGAATTCTACTTGGGCTTGCCTGGAGTGGCAAAGAAGAGATGTGCAGGGCCAGCACGGTGCCTGCTTGCCCCAGCTGGACTCTGTCTCCATGGTGAATTCTGTTGGAGGATGGGGGTCTGGTTCCTGGCTCCATGTGGAGCAGAGGGCCTTTCTCTGTGGCTGGGAGTTCAGATCCCTGCCTGGGGATCTTTTAAGCTGGGGAATTGACTCTACTTAGAACCATGGAATGGTTTGGGTTGGAAGGGACCTCAAAGCCCATCCAGTTCCACTGCTCTGACATGGGCAGGGACACCTCCCACTGGATCAGGGGGCTCCAAGCCCCATCCAACCTGGCCTTAAACACCTCCAGGGATGGGGCAGCCACCACTGCTCTGGGCAACCTGGGCCAGGGCCTCCCCACCCTCACACTAACAAATTTCTTCCTAAGATCTCATCTCAATCTCCCCTCTTTCAGCTTCAAAACATTCCCCCTAATCCTGTCCCTGCACTCTGTGATCAAGAGCCCCTCCCCAGCTTTCCTGGAGCCCCTTTCAGTCCTGGGAGGCTGCTCTAAGGTGTCCCTAGAGCCTTCTCTTCTCCAGGCTGAACAACCCCAACTCTCCCAGTGTGTCCTGGTACAGGAGGTGCTCCAGTCCTTGGATCACCTTTGTGGCCTCCTCTGGACTCATTCCAACAGTTCCATATCTTTCTTATGTTGAGGATTCCAGAACCTTTCCCCCTCATCCTATCCCTGCACTCCCTGACCAAGAGCCCCTCCTCAGCTTTCCTGGAGCCCCTTTCAGTACTGCAACAACTTGTGGACGTTTAATTCCCACCCCCTCTCCACTAAGAGATGCTGAAAGGTCTCCACTTCCTTAGCAAGACAAAGGCTTCTGTGAAGTGTACACAAACCTCCAACAGCCAGCGATGTCCTTCTGCTTCTGATCCCCTCTCCGGAGGTGCTCGGTGATGCTGCTCTCAGAGCAGAGCTATTTCAGCCACACTGAAAGGTCTGTCAATATCACCGAGCTGGCTGTGCAGAGGTTTATAACCTGCCCGTGAAGCCTCCCTGCAGGAGGCAGGGCAAACAAGGTCCCAACTCCCCTCGAGCAAAGAAGGGTTGTTTTCTTTTTATTTTGCAAACAGGGAAACATTTTTTTTCTGCTGCCTGAAGTTTTTCTGAGCTGAAGAGACAGTTTGGCCACATAGGGGGGCAGGAAAATATTTAGGTGATCAAAGAACTGCTTTTAGTAAGAGGCTGGAAATGATATTATAGGTCGAGGTGGCTTGAGCTGCAGGCAGCACCGTGCAGCTCTGATGTCCACAGCCATCAAGGCAGGTTCAGGACCCTTCCTCAGCCTGGTCCATACCTGCAGGAAAAGGATATATTAGGGCTGGAAGGACAATCCAGGAGAGCTCAGCATCCCTGGAGGGATTTAGAAGGCAGATGGATGAGGTGCTCAGGGATGGGTTAATAGTGGATTGGTACAGCTGGGCTCAATGATCTCAAAGGTCTTTTCCAACCAAGCAATTCTATGATTTCTTCTCCACTAATCCCAGGTTTGCCAGCAGTGTAGATCACCCTGGAAAGCCTGGCACACAGAAAGCAGACTTCAGCACTGTGTAGAGACACTACCAGTCTGACTTCCCAGCGATGCTCTAACTCTCTCCCTGCCAGCACTGCCCCTCCCCCAAGCCTGCCCTGCCCCTTTGATGCAACCACACAGCTTTGTAGAGCCCATTACCCACACCAGAACACCACTGCCAGCTCTCAGAAGTTGCACTGCTGTTATTTTTAACCATTTCATCCAGTCAGCTTCTCAGAGACCAGCATTTTGTAACTTCTTCCCACTCCCCCCTTCTGTACAGCTGGGAACGCCCCTCCCTCCTGATGCCTTTGCTTCTCCCCTAAAGCCCTGCTAACACACACCCAACACAGAGCAGTGGAGCTCATGGCAAGATGAGTCCATAAAGCTCATTTTCCTCCCTCTTATCTGCCCCACCAGGGAATTCGAGGCCAAACCCTGAAAACACAAAGGTGGTAAAGAAAAAACAACCCACCCTAACATTGGAACGCAAGTCTATAATAAAAACAAAGGGATTTTAGCTTCCACAGGGCATTTTCTTTCCACCTGTAAGAACAGGTCCCTACAGGACATTAGGACCCAGCCTGTTCCAGCCCAACAAGCCTCACTGTAGTCAGGGAAAGCTCTGCACTGGTTCCCATAAGCTCCAGGAAAAGGCAATGCTACCCTCTGGTGCCTCTTTGTAGAATAACCAGTGTGCCCACTGCTCCCCAGCGGTACCACCGGGGCTGCCATCCCCTCCCACATCCCTCCACACTGCCCGGCTTACCTGTACCACACAGCTTTGTCACCAAGAGCCAGAGCATCCCATAATAAATTAAAAAATAATAAAATACTAAAGAGAGAACCATAATAACCAGCTCATCCCAGCAACACAGCCCACCTTTACCATGGAAAACCACTAAATACACACAGCAAGGTGCAAGAGGCTGTGCTCACACACACCTGTACAGACCAAGGCTCTGTTTCTTCACCTCCCACTGTTAAAGCTTTCCCTGCCTCCTTTCAGCTGGTTTCAGTGTAAATTCCCTGATATTTCTCCACCCAAAAGTGATTAATTTAGTATTAACGGGAAGAGAGGAAGAAGTTACCGTTATCAAGTCATTTCTTTGTGTGAGGAGGACACATAGAGACTTCAGGGCAGTCTTTGTTAGCCCTTCATACTTGATTAATTCCTATTTACAAGGCTTTACTGCTCGTGAATGGAGCTTTTTGTGATTTATTTCTCATGCATTTTCAGAAATGTCTCCCTGCCTGCCAGCACAGACAGGAATTGCATTAAAATAGGCTGTGCTGCACTTCCTACCATTTATTTACTATTCTTGTCCTAAACAGCAGATTACAATGTTTGTGATGTTTTAATAAATCCCCTTTTTGTTACGTGTGTGTTTGTATGTAAGCAGAGCCTTGCTCTCTGTGTGCATGCATGGTTATAATAGCGATGCTCTCCTCGGTGCCACGGGCTCTTCATCTAATTCTTCCCCTCTCTTTCTCATTTTTGCCCATCTGGCTGTCCCTGCCTCTGAATTTCACCAACAGAACTTTCCAGTTTTCCTTCAGTTGCAAAAAACTTGCTCTTAAGTGGGTTTTATTTTAGTTTATAATGTGTGGCCTCAGAATCATAGAATCATGGAATAGTTGGGTTGGAAGGGACCTCAAAGCCCATCCAGTTCCCACCCTCTGCCATGGGCAGGGACACCTCCCACTGGATCAGGGGGCTCAAAGCCCCATCCAACTTAGCCTTGAACACCTCCAGGGATGGGGCAGCCACAGCTTCTCTGGGCAACCTGGGCCAGGGCCTCCCCACCCTCACAGCAAAACATTTCTGCCCAAGATCTCATCTCATTCTCCCCTCTTTCAGCTGAAAACATAACAAAGAGATCAATCCCATGAGAAGATTAAAATGAAAGAGTAAAATAACACATTATAAGTGACTCATCACAAACTCCCCCCCACTGCTCACATAGTAAAGAACTGTGTAAATAAACAGTTTTGCTTTTATGTAAATAAACATGGTAAATAATTGACTTAATCCTTGCAATAGAAAAGCTTGAATCATACTTGTTCAAAGGGTTTCTAAGCCAGTGTGTGAACTTAAAGAGCAATTTCTTCTTTATTTTTTAAATAATCTCATGTTTACGAGGTTGTTTTGTTAAATTTATAATCTCTTATAATTTTGTTTCAGGATTCTGAATATCTCAGAGGGCTCAGATTAAGAAATCTCAGCGAATGTTGTGATACTCAGACTGATCAGTGCTTTGTAGCCAGAAATTTCAAGGCAATGAATCATAGATTCATGGAATGGGTTGGGTTGGAAGAGTCTTTAAAGCCCATCCAGTTCCACACCCCCACCATGGACAGGGACACCTCCCACTGGATCAGGGGGCTCCAAGCCCCATCCAGCCTGGCCTTGAACACCTCCAGGGATGGGGCAGCCACAATGAGAAGTACAAATCCAGCTGCAGGGAGAGGAAGGCTGCAGGCTTGAGAAGGAGAACTGCATGAATCTTTTATTCCACCTTATTTTTCCTACCATTGCATAGGAAGGGGAGAGAAGGGGGGCTTCTTGATAAGTTTTTCTTTAAAAATCACTAAGGAGACCACTGAAAACCAGCAATAACTTCCTGGTTATGTATTCTACACTGACAGTATTTTGTAACTAAAGGACCTAAAATATTTTGGTCAGAATTCCAGAAAGCTGTAAAAGCAAAGGTTAAGGGATTTGATCAAGGAATCAGGTGGGCTGTGAATTGCCCCTCAGATGCTTCCAATGAGGGCTCTTGCCCCCAGCACCCCATGAACACAGCTGGGGTCCCTATAAGTAGCTCCCCAGCAGCAGGCAGATGTTCCTGCATGGGGTGAAGGAGTTGAGAGGTGATGGAAGGGTCCTCGATGTTTTCAGGATCAAAGCTTCAGAGGAAAACGGGCAGATACAGGTATTTGGCTGGAGGGTGGGTGTAAAGGTCTACAGGAGCTGTAGGACTTCCTAAAACATCTTTTGGAGTTGCAGACTATAAATGAGCTTGGTTTGAGCTGGAAGGGGCCTCAAAGCCCATCCAGTTCCAACCCCCTGCCATGGGCAGGGACACCTCCCACTGGATCAGGGGGCTCAAAGCCCCATCCAGCCTGGCCTTGGACACCTCCAGGGATGGGGCAGACACCACTGCTCTGGTTTCAGTGCTTCCCTGTCCTCATTGTGAAGAATTTCTTCTTCAGTTCACATCTGTGGGATCTCCTTCCCCACCAGAATCCTGGCCCCAGCACCTCTCACCTCCTTTCCCTTCCTACCTAGATCCCACTGTTGTCTATCTGTTTCCCTCCAGCCATCCCATGGGCTGCCCCATAGCTCAGCTTAACACAAGAGCCCCTCTCATTTCCTTCCTTTATTTTTTTAAAGACAAAATAAGCATTGAGCTCCACAGTTTCCCCAAGTTTTCAACCGCCTGCGCCCACGATTTTCACATAAACACATCCTTTTTAATCTTTTCCACATTTGTGCCGCTGCATTCCCAGAACGAAGGCTTTGTCAGTAGCATTCCTCTGCCAGTGAGAATTCCAAAGGAAGTACACAGCTCCACACTGGAATGTGTGGTCAGAAAGAGCTCTAGATGTTAAGGAAATAAGGCTGCTTCCCTATGAATTTTTAAGAATCTTTCTTTTGTAGTTCTCTTCCCATCAGTGTTTCAATGCTGGTAGTTGAGTCCACCTACTCTATTTCTCAGTGTGAATCTTGTGTCCAATTTTGGGCCCCTCACTACAAGAAGGACATTGAGGGGCTGGAGAGCATCCAGAGAAGGGAAGGGGCTGGAGAACAAGGGTTATGAGGAGCAGATGAGGAACCTGGGGTTGTTTACTCTGGAGTAAAGGAGGCAGAGGGGTGACTTTATTGTTCTCTACAGCTGCCTGGAGCTGGAGAACAGGGGTTATGAGAGGTGGCTGAGGTACCTGGGGCTGTTTAGTCTCAAGTAAAGGATGCTGAGGGGTGATCTTATTGTTCTCTGAGGAACATTATTATTCTTTATTTTTGCCTGAAAGGAGGTTGTGGTGAGGTGGGGGTTGGTCTCTTCTCCCTGGTAGTGAGTAACAGGACAAGGAGAAATGGCCTGAAGATGTGCCAGGGGAGATTTAGGTTGGATATTAGGATGAATTTCTTGGGTTGTGAAGCATTGGAAGAGGCTGCCCAGGGAGATGGTTGAGTCACCATCCCTGGAGGGGTTTGAAAGATGAGGAGATGTTGTACCTGGGGACATGGTCTGGTGGTGGACTCAGCAGGGCTGGGTCGATGGTTGGACTCGGTGGTCTTAAAGGTCTTTTCCAACTGAAGCCATTCCATGATTCTATGACCCCCACCACAGCCAATCCATGAATTATCTTCTCTCAAGAGTCTTGGCACTCTTACAAGGTCATGAGCTGGTGTTTTATGGAACTGGAGGCTCACACCCAGACCCTGTGTGCCTGCTGCCAGGTTGGAGACACCGTGCCAGCATGGAATGCTGTATCAGCATAAACTCACCTGGCTGATCCAGGTGTTTTCCAGTATTGGGGTGGTTTTTTTGAAGGAGGAAGCTTTGTCCCAGCAGGTTTTTGCCAGATTGGCTGTCATCCTCCTGCTGCTGACACAGCTGGCACAAAGAGCTCGGTGTGTGCCAGCAAAGGGGACCAAACTCTGTTTGTGCATCAGCCTGGGTGATGCCTTCCTTACCTGGTGAGGAAGGAGAAGGGGCAGCACAGACACCCAGCAGAGAGCTCCCAGGAAGGCAGGGGGCTCGCACTCGCTCGAGCCTCCAGGGTCAAATCACTCAGGGAAATGACACAAGTGTTTATCCCAGTGGAAGCACTTCAGCAATTGGCCTAAATAAAACCAAAGCAAGCTGTGAACACAGGCTTAACCACCCAAAGGGCAGCAAAGTACCTTCTGCTCGCTGCCAGATTGGACTCTGTGTCCTCAGGGTGCACCTCGAACCCTGGGTATTTTTGGGCCCCTCACTCCAAGAAGGACCTTGAGGGGCTGGAGCACATCCGGAGAAGGGAACAGAGCTGGGGAAGGGACTGGAACCCAGGGATTACAAGGAGTGGCTGAGGGACCTGGGGCTGTTCAGCCTGGTGAAGAGGAGGCTGAGGGGAGACCTCATCACTCTCCACAGCTCCCAGAAAGGAGGTTGTGGTGGGGCAGGTTCTGTGCTCTTCTGCCAAGTGATAGGATGAGAGGGAATGGCCTCAAGTTGCTCCAGGGGAGGTTTATATTGGATATTAGGGAAAATTATTTACTAAAAGAGTGGTGAAGCCCTGGCAGAGGCTGCCCAGGGCAGGGGTGGAGTCTCCATCCCTAGAAGGGTTCAAAAAATGTGTGGCTGTGGCCCTTGGGGGCAGGGTTTAGCAGGCACCGTGGGGCTGGGCTGATGGTTGGACTGGATGAGCTGAGAGGGCTTTTCCAATCTTAGTGATTCCATGAAATTTTTGCATGTTTGTCCTAAGTGCTCCCAAGGGTCATCTCGGGTGTTGTGAGGTGGTGTCCAGGTAAGAGACACAGCAATGCTAGGGTTGACATATTATGGGGTAGAGCTCTGGGGTGGTTGGTGGTACCTGGAGGTACCTGAGCAGTGAAACCCCAGCGTTTGGGAGTCTGGAGTGAAACTGCTTGGCTGAACACACCAGAAGGCAGGTGATGCTGTACTGACAGAGTCACAACCTGTGGTTAGGGGGGAGTTGTTTACAGGAGAATATAAAACTGTGTATTTAACATACAGGATATTGTTGTTAGGAGCAATATACAAATTAATAAACCATGTAAATGATCTTAAAAGAATAGGAAAGTAAGCTAATTGTCATCAAGTGGTGGCTGGCAGGATCCCAGGCTCCCATTAGGAATAGATATAGAGCCAAGTGGTGCATGGTTCCTGCTCAAGCAATCTGGAGCCCCACAGAGAGAGTTCTTCCAGTAACCACAGACAGGAGGGTGTTTACTTTTTTGCAGAAAAAGGCTTTTTAAAAGTTACAGAGGTTTATTCATTATGTTTTGCCTTTTTACTTGTTTATTTCTGGTTCTGGTACAAGGCCATACAAGTTTTTGGTATTGGAGACAAACAGCTGAGCTTGTCCCAGCATCTGGTGTCCTTCCCTTGTGTTGGAGAATAGGAGGGGTCTGGAATAAACCCTCTGTGCTTGGAGTGTGACAGCTTTGATGTGAAACTCCTGGAGAAGGGTTTTGGTGTTGCCTGAGAGCAAATCAGCTGCTGTTGCCCTGTTGAGGTGGGATCTGGCACAGAGCAGTCAGGGCAGCGCTGCCTGGCACGGCTGTGGGGAATCTTAGAGCCATGGAATGCTTTGAGCTGGAAGACACCCCAAATCCCACCCAGTTCCAACCCCTGCCATGGACAGGGACACCTCCCACTGGATTAGGGGGCTCCAAGCCCCATCCAACCTGGCCTTGAACACCTCCAGGGATGGGGCAGCCACCACTGAGCATCCTGGGCCAGGGCATCCCCACCCTCACAGGAAAACATTTCTCCCTAAGATCTCATCTCAGTCTCCCCTTTTTGAGCTGAAAACTGTTCCACCTCATCCAATCCCTGCATTCCCTGATCAAGAGCCCCTCCCCAGCTTTCCTGGAGCCCCTTTAAATAAATGGTGGTCGTAGGGTGAAATGTAGAGCTAGGACAGATTCTGCTGCCAAGCTATGCCTGCAGATGACTCTTCTCAACACAACAGGCAATCCTCAGGTCTGACTATGGAGAAAATATGAATTATTGACTTTTTTGGGAGAATTCCAAGCTGGTTTCCCCAGCTTAATGTTCCTCATATCATTGTATGAATTGGGCTTCTGCTTAAAGCTCCAATTAAACTTCCCCAAGAACTCTTTGCTATTGATAATTCAGCTCCAGGGATTTGAGTCCTTCCAGTGTGAGTGTTCTCAAACGGATGCTTCTTGAGGACATTGGAGGCCTATTTAACACTCTCAAAACGTGGGAGCTGCAGCCCTTTCCATCAGGTTAATTCTCCAGTGAAAGGCAGGCCCTGTGAACACAGCCTCATCCCTTCTGCTTCACCACCTTGAGGAGAAGCAAGCCTGAAGCTGGGCAAACCCCACCCTGTCTTGCACCTCCTTCCCCTCCTCTCTCTTTGCCTACATGCTTAAATATGAAGGCAGTGCCTCTCCTGGCCCGTGAGACCAGAGCCCTGGCTGAGTGTTGCTTTTCCCTGGCAGGACCCCACTTCTGAACAAACTTTGGCTCCATAGAAATATCCATTCTTGGTGCCCCAAAGGTGCAGAAACACCTTAGGAGGTCTCAGAGCTGTTGTATCACAGGGTGAGAAGATGATGCTGGGATAAGACTGGGCCCTTGGGCCTGCCCTGAGTGACAGCATGATGGAAAAAGCCCATAAAAATGTTCTCCTGCAGCATTTTCAGCCATTTGAGGTTGTACCACAGCTGGAAACCATCCTCCACGCTACAGCATAAATGAAGTGATCGTGACTGTTGTGGAGAGCCTCCAGCTGCCACCTTGGTGCCTGTAGTAGCTCAGTGATGTATTGAAGAGCTCTCACACCAGCTCAGTTCTTCAGTGGGTGCCTGGGTAACTCTTCCACTGCTGCAATCAAGGGTTTCTTGTATTTCCCTTTCATTTATAACTTTTGCCCATGGTTTTGGGTTTTCTCTTTACAAGAGCTCAGTGATTCATTTTAACTGTGCTGTCTTTATCTGCAATCTGTCTCCTAGAGACCAGTATTTCAAATCAGAGGGCTGGCAGGGACTAAAAAAGAGGAAGGAATTTCTTCAGGACATGTTTTTCTGTGGCAAAGCTGATGCATAGAACTATGAAGTGACCCATTTCCCATCCCTGAAGGAGGCTGTAGAGGAGATGGGGACTCAGGCTGCCTAACTCTGCCTCTGGAGCCTGGAAACACAGGTTCTCCAGCCTCCTAAGCAAACAGAAGCAGACAACACCGTGTAAAAAGTTGCCTGGGAAGCAATTGAAAATCTCCCTCTGCTCCAAAGTTTGTCATTATGGATTGGGAGGAATCGCTGAGGAACTAAGGGCAGCACAAAGCTGGTTGTGCAGCCAGATGTGGCTGGAGGGATGCTGGTCTTTGTGGGTTGGTGATGAAGGACTTTGAGGGGCTGGAGAGCATCCAGAGAAGGGTAATGAGGCTGGTGAGGGGCTGGAGAACAAGTCCTATGAGGAGCAGCTGAGGGAATGGGGATTGCTTAGCCTGGAGAAGAGGAGGCTGAGGGGAGACCTCATCGCTGTCTACAGCTGCCTGAAGGGAGGGTGTAGTGAGGTGAGTGCTGGGATCTTCTCTCAAGTGGCAGTGATAGGATGAGGGGAAATGGCCTCAAGTTGTGCTGGGGAGGTTCAGATTGGACATCAGGAAAAATCTCTTCACTGAAAGGGTTCTCAGGCATTGGCAGAGGGAGGTGGTGGAGTCTCCCTCCCTGGAGGTGTTTAAAACACGAGTAGATGAGTTTCTCAGGGGTGGTTTAGTAGTGGACAGTTGGACTCAGTCTCAGAGGCCTTTTCCAACCAGGTGATTCTATGAGAAGGGTGATGGAGAGCACAGGGCTTGCTGGGTGCCTCGGAGGAGATGCAGCATCTCTCCCTCCACCCAGGCCCTGGGGTGCCGGCGGGGCAGGGGGTGAAGGAGGCTCGCTGGCTGCAGGGAGCAGGGGAAACCCTTCCTGGCTCAGGCGGGGCACAAACCCTCATTGTCCCCGCTAACAAAGGGGGGATGAGCGAGCGCTGGAGCCGATGACACACGCCCAAGTGCGGGAGGCAGCTGCCTGGCTGCTGAAGGGAAGCTCTGTGCCTGCTGTAGCTGCAGCCTCTGCCCTTCCAGCACTGCCAGGGATTGAGCCGAGCCTGGGCTGCCCCCTCTCACCAGTCTTCTCGATGTCTCCAGCCTCCGTGTTCTGTGCCTCAAAGGGCTAAACCTGCCTGCTTTTATTTAACCTGCATCTCTCAGAGGTGAGGAGCTGGCTTGGAGCAGAGCAGGAGCCCTTCAAGCTGCTTCCAGCGACTCTTCTCGGTGTGGTGAGAGTTAACCACCCCAGATTGATGGTTCTTCATAAATAAGGAATGCTAATAAACAGTTCCTTAAGGCTCAGTAGGTAGGAGGAGAAAATTCAGGGAAGCTATTTTCATTTTCTGTAGTTTGCATTATTCATCTCTCTGGAGACCAAGAGGAGAAAGCTTGGCTGGGGATGGTGAGCAGAAGCAATGCTGTGCTCTGAGCCCCTTTCTCTGTACAGCATCTTCCTAGGAGGCTCCTGGGAGCATCTGCTTTACCATGTGGGTAAATTCCCCCCAAAAGTCAGGGGTCTAAAGTTGTTGTGGGTATCAACTGCCTGTCTGGGGCTTGTAATGCTGCACAACCCATCAGCACTGCCCTGATTGTCATCCAGAGTGGAAGCAGGTGTTGGTGCTGTGTCACAGTGAGGTGTCCAGCACATGGAGGAAGGGAGTTTTGCCATCTGGAATGGCATCTTTTCCCAATTCAAACCCTCTGGCTGCATTAACTCTCACATAAAGAGTCTATGGGATGTGCCACCCTTCCAAAGAGGCCCTCTGGCCCCTCACCCTGCAGGTCAGAGATCTGCAAACTGTGAGATAGGAGCCGAGTTATCTACCGAAGAGGCCTGGGCCAGCTGGCAGAGGTGTTTCTCCTTCTCCCAGGGACAGGTCTCTCTCTAAGCTCTGCAGAGATCAGCTTTGAGGGGCACAGTGCAGAAAACAGCTCTCCAAATCCCAGCTGTCCTGTAAGAAAAAAACAGCCCCCCCGCCAAGCACCAGCAGGATGCATCGCTGGCTGCGAGGAGGAGGCTGGAGCAGGCAGCCAAGCACTGTTCCCACTCAGTCTGGGGAGCAGATGGAGAGAGCTGAGAGCTCTCTGTGCCTCAGTCAACCCCCTCTTTCAGGCTGAGCTGGCTCCTAGTGTCCTGGCTGGTTCCCACAAGGATTTCCAAGTGTCTTGCGGAAAGACTTTAGTGGCCTTGGGTGGGAAGGGCTGAAGGCAGAGGTAGGTGGACACCTGCTGGACACCCGACTGCACAGAGAACTGATCTGCTCTGGGTGGGCAGGGGAGCAGCACTGCTGGGCTCTGGGAATCGGTGATCTGGCCTGCTGGCTCCCATATCCCAGTAGGGTGGAAAGGCAGCAGCGGCAGGTGAAGCAGGGGTTGGCTGAGGAGGTTCCTCCACAGCGAATACTCAGTGCTGGCAGCACCCCAGAGAAGCCTCTCTTCTAAGAAAACCACCAGAGGAACCAGAAGGCATCACATCCCCACTCTGGGTGTGAGCACAGGACTTGCTGCTGGCCAGAGCGAGCAGGCAAACAGGGAGGAAGAGAGGAAGGGAGGGATGTTCCTGCTGCCAGGTGTGTCAGTGCAGGGACTGGAGCTGATTCCTCACAGGCATTTTCTAGCCCTGGACCCCTCTCTGTTAGAATCACAGAATGGTTTGTGTTGGAAGGGAACTCAAAGCCCATCCATTTCCACCCCCCTGCCATGGGCAGGGACACCTCCCACTGGATTAGGGGGCTCAAAGCCCCATCCAACCTGGCCTTGAACACCTCCAGGGATGGGGCAGCCACCACTGCTCTGGGAAACCTGGGCCAGGTCCTCCTCACCCTCACAGCAAAACATTTCTTCCCAAGATCTCATCTCAGTCTCTCCTCTTCCAGCTTCAAACCATTCCCCCTCATCCTATCACTGCACTCCCTGATCAAGAGCCCCTCCCCAGCTTTCCTGGAGCCCCTTTCAGTCCTGGGAGGCTGCTCTAAGGTCTCCCTGGAGCCTTTTCTTCAGGCTGAACAACCCCACCTCTCTCAGCCTGTTCTACAGCAGAGGAGCTCCAGCCTTTGGATCATCTTTGTGGCCTCCTCTGGACCCATTCCAACAGTTCCACATCCTTCTTATGTTGGGGATTCCAGAACAGGATGCAATATTCCAGGTGGGGTCTGAGGTCTTCCAGGTTAGGCTGAGGACTTCAGTCTCTGGGGCTTTGCTGTACTCAGGATGTGGTTATAAAAGAGGTAGAGGCTACCAAGGAGGAGCCCTGCTCGCTGTGGGCAAACCACCCTGGCAGAGCTGGGGTTTCATGCCAGCCTTCCATCTCCTGGGCTAACAGAGCTGCTCGAGGCACAGCAGAGCCCAGGGCAGTGCTGCAGCAGGAGCCCTGCCTGGCCCTGTTTTCTGTGGCTGCGTGCAGGAAGGAGGGGAGCAGAGTCTCCTCCACCCGTGCTCTGTGCAGTGGTGCCACAAAGCCCAGGGGCTTCGTATCTGGGCCAGGCTACATATAGCAATCCATGGGGCCTCGCTGGGCTCCCGAGGGCCACTCTGTCTCTCCAGTCAAGGGCAAAGCTCTTCTGCAGCCTCCCTTTCTTGTCCCTCAAAGATGGGGCAGGAAGGGCCTGGGTTTGGCTTAGTGCAGCGAGAAGCATCCTTTGCATCCCTCTCTTTTCATGGCTTTAAATTGGGAGGGGGGAAGATTTAGGTTAGATACTAGGAAGAAATTCTTCACAATGAGGACAGGGAAGCACTGGAACCAGAGAAGTGGTGGCTGTCCCATTCCTGGAGGTGTTCAAGGCCAGGCTGGATGGGGCCCTGAGCCCCCTGATCCAGTGGGAGGTGTCCCTGCCCACGGCAGGGGATTGGAACTGGATGGGCTTTGATGTCCCTTCTAACCCAAACCATTCTGTGATTCTCCTGCCAGCCAGAGCTGTGGGGCCTGGCCAGTCTGCAGGGAGAGTGTGGATGTGCAGGCACTGGGAGGCACGTGAGAGTTTACATTAGTCAAGCTCAGAGCTGTGATCTCTGCCAGATCAATAGCAGGGATTCTCAGATGCCCTCCCTCACTCCTCCATCCCCTAACTCCCCAGCTCTAATGGCTCTAATTGGAGAGGATGCCAGGGGTCTCTCCTCATGAGTGCTGTTGGCCAGGACCTGTCTCCCCTCCCCAGCAACCAGCAATGAGTCAGTAAATGATTGCTGGAGGGACTGGCTGCTGTGTGGGCATCCTGCTGTCACACTTTTAGCAGGACACAGAGCATCCTGGAGTGTGGAGATTTGTGAGCAGGAGGGAGAGATGCTCTCTCTCCTTCCCGTGTTTGGGGGTAGCTGAGGGCAGGGGAGAGATGCTCCTTTTGGGAAAGATGTGCACCCACCTTTCTCCTGGAAGAAGGCTGTCCCCTGCAGCAGGATGTCCTTGGGGCAAGGCCAGGTTTTAATTGCTGCAGCAGCACCAGACACCCGAGTCATGGTCAGCCTCGGTGCTCCCAGCCTGCCTCCTGCAGCTCCTGCAGCTGGTCCTTGAGCTACCAGGAGCAGTGATGCCCCCGAGGTGCTCCAGCAGAGCAGAAGGACTCCCCACATGCCCTGGTTTTCTCTCCAGACAGGAGCGAAGGGCTCATCTGAGCTCCTAGGAGGGCTGTCAGTGCCCTGCCTCTGCCTGCTTGTCCGTCTGTCCTGCCACACTGACCCACTCCTGCTGGGAACTGCACTGCCGGGCTGCACTGGGTCTGTTTGGCTGCTTCCTTGCCCCAGCTTGTGCTTGTCTGTCTGTCTGTCTGCCATCTGCCACTTCAAACACTGCCTGCCCTCCTCTCCACTTGTCCGTCTGTCAGGATTCAGTTTTCTCCTCCCCACCCTTTCCCTTTGGCCGCTCTCCGGAGGCCTCTGCATTAGGTGTGACTTAGGGACTGATTTTCCCTGGCTGGTGGATGGCAGCCAGGCTGCAATCTGCAGTGAAGGGACTATCCAGCTGGAGAACCTCTGCAAGGAGCCTCCTGCAAACACCTAGGCTGCTGCTCACTGCCCAGAAACTGCACAATCACGCCTACCTCCACAGCACCACCAGCCAGAGATTTAAAGGGAGCTGAAAACTCTTGCAATGGCACTTGGGCAACCTCATGCCTCCAAAAAAACCCAGCCCTTCGAGCTCAGATTCCCTCATTTCCTATAGTTGGGGGTGAGGGAGGGGCTGTGGAGGAGATGCAGCTTGTGGAGATGTGGGTCTAGGTGTGAAAGGGACCCATGTGGGTGCACGTGGTTACAAGAGCTGCCCCACATCACAGCTGTGTTGGGATGCAACCTCATGCTTGTATTTTTTGCACCCTCACAACGTGGCAAAGCGACCCTGGTCGTCTCTGTCACATCTCTCTGCTTCCCATCACTTTAGTGGTGGCATTCTGTGCCAGTTTGCCATGTCTTGGTTGGTACCATCCTGGGTTACCAGTGCCGTTGTGGTGCTGTGCATGTGCAGTTCTGTGTGATTCCCCCCCCCTTAGCCTGGGTCAATCCAATATCCAGCTGGTAGGGTCAGGCCTTTGCCCTCCTCGTGGAATGCTGCAGCACCTCCCTGGACATCACAGACCCCTCAACCAGCCTGGGTGTCCGTCCCCCTCTGGGAGAGCCCAAGCAAGCAGCCAGAACCAAGATTTTGTAGTATTAGCAAATCCCTGCTGCACAGCCAGCTTGCAAAACCTCAGCACTCGAATGTCACCTGGGATCAGGTTCTGCTGGAGCAGAATATGGCTTTTCATCTCAACTTTCACCGTGCCAGCCCTTTTTTTTTTGCAGAGCCTGGCCAGGGTCTGCAGGAGGAGTTGAGGCCAGGGCAGGCATCCTGCATGGCTCTGCTGTTCTCGGGGTGCTTGGGACCCCGAGGGAGAGCAGCTCCCTGATGCTGTCCTCCTCTCTGGTCATGTCCACCTTGCCCCAAGAGCAGGGAAGAGGTCTTTTGCCAGGCTGCTTCCTAGGTCCAGAGACGTTTTCCCTGAAGCAGGTCTGCTTAACCCCTTCCCAACCACACATTGGTGGGGGGAGCAAGCCCTTGTTTGCCTCATAGAACCGTTTGGTTGGAAAAGACCTTTGAGATCATCGAGTCCAACCATTCCTATCCACCACTCAACCACTCCTGAGCACCTCATCTACCTGTCTTTTAAATCCCTCCAGGAATGGTGACTCAACCACCTCTCTGAGCAGTCGCTCCAGTGCCTGAGAACCCTTTCAGAGAAGAAATTTTTCCTGATATCCAATCTAAACCTCCCCTGGCACAACCTGAGGCAGTTTCCTCTTGTTCTATCACTTGTTAATTGGGAGAAGAGACCAATCCCCACCTCACCTTCTCACTGCCATCAGCCCTGAGATTAAAACTTAAGGCTTGTGACCAGGGGCATCCCAGACAGAGATTCAACTGTGTTCCCCATCACTTCCCACATGGAGAAGACCTGGTTTGTGCTGGTCTTTGGTGACTTTGTACAGGTTGGTCTTGTTGAGCAGTTGAGCAACATCCATTTGGGGAGGGGGAATACTTCCCCTCTCCCCAGCACAGCCCCAAGTTGAGCTCTTCTTTCTACTTCCAAAGCACCTTCTTTTCCTAAAAAAACAACTCCCACGTTGCTGGGGAGGATGCACATTGGCAGTTCTTCTGCAAAATGAGATGTTCCCATGGCAACTGGGGATCTGTCGCCCTTTCCAGCTTGCAGAAAGAGGGGAAAGGGATGGGGGCGAAGGATGAGGAAGGGGGTTGAGTGGGTGTGCAGGTACCAGTGGGTGCCCAGGCCAGATCCTGGAGTGGGGAAGGGGTCTGAGTGGTTGCCCAGGTACCAGTGGATGCCCTGGCTTGATCCCAGGATGGGGAAGGGGGCTGAGAGGGTGCCCAGGTGCCAGTGGATGCCCTGGCTTGATCCCAGGATGGGGAAGGGGGCTGAGTTGGTGTCCAGGTAACAGTGGGTGTCCTGGCTGGATCCTGGGATGGGGGAGAGGGGCTCAGTGGAACCCCCAGTACCAATGGATGCCCTGGCCAGATCCTGAGGTGAGGGAGAGGGATGGGAAGGGAGGCTCAGTGGAAGCCGGGTGGCAGTGGATGCCCTGGCCGGATGCCGGGGTGGAGGCAGACCCTGCAGAGGCAGCTCCCCCCACCTACCCCGCATCCCCCTCCCACACCGCAGGGCCGGGGGCTGAGCCTGGGTGACGCCGCCCGTGCCTGATTTGCTGGTGCCTCCCTCCAGCCCTTCCCAAACTGCGGGAGCCCCGCACCGCCCACAGCCCCGCGGGCAGCGGCAGCGGCAGCAGCACCGGACACCGCCGGTCCCGGGCGGCACCGGGCAGGTAGGGATGGATCCGACCCCAACGGGTGGCCGGGGCGAGGGAGGGGGACAGCAGGAGGCTGGCTGGGTCCACAGTTCCCGGGAGAACTCTCTTACCCCTCCCCGTGTGGTGATGCCCGAGTAGTACCCGAGTGGTACTCAGGTGATGAGCATCCCGCTGATGCTCACCCCACCCTGGAAACCCCGGTTCTGGAGGGCAGCAGGCACAAAGGGAGATGCTCCCCGTTTTTTTCGCATGCCCGAGTGATGTCCGAGTGGTACCCAGGCAGAGTCTCACCCACCGATGCTCACCCAACCCTGGAATTCCCGGTTCTGGAGGGCAGCGGGCACAGAGAGAGATGCTCCTGATTTTCTTCACATATCCGAGTGGTGCGTGGGTGATGAGCTTCCCACCGATACTCACCCCACCCCGGAGACCCCGATTCTGAAGGGCAACGGGCACAAAGGGAGACACTCCCCATTTTTTTCACATACCCGAGTGGCACCCAGGTGACGAGCATCCCACTGATGCTCACCCCACCCTGGAAAAGGCACTTCTAGAGAGCAGCGGGTGCAAAGGGAGATGCTTCCCGGTTTTTTCGCATCATTGCTGATGTGTGTCTCTCTTCCCCATCCCACCCCACCCTCATTCCAGAGGCTCGGGACTGCGGCATTCCTCCTCGGGCACGCCTGTGCGCACACACGCACCCGCCAGCATCTCCTCCTGCTCCCGCTCCCACACAAAGGGGGCAGCTCACACCCCAACCCCTCCTGCCCCTCGCAATGCCCGGGAGGTGCCCCCTGCTTCGCTCTTCCTTGCACATCCAGGAGCTCCCAGGCACCCCTTTTTTACCCCCAAGCACAACCAGGTTCCTTGAGGGTCTTGGTTTATCTCAGCCCATCAGTCTGGCTCTGTTGTTCTGCCTCCACCTCTCCCACACCTCGATTGTCACCCTCAGCTCTTCACGGTGGTGGGCTCAGAGGTACCACCATGGTGTGGCCCAAGTCAGGTGGTAGAGACCACGCTGGAAAGCCTTGCTCTGCAGGGGCTGGAGTTGCTGTGATGCTGCCATCCTTGTGAGTCCCGTCCCTGCACAAAGCCCCTGGGATCAGGCAGGAGTGAGAGATCCCTGGGTAGCTCTGCTCCCAGCACCCCTGTCAGGAGGACTGCAAGGGATCCAAGGACCCATCAGCACCGAGCCTGGAGGATCTGAGTGCTTTTGCACCTAGTTGGGAGGAAGCCCCCCTCTCTGGGAGCTCATTTGCACTGGTTTTCTGAAGGCTGTGACCCAAATAGCATCCCAGAACATCCAAAAAGGAGTGAGTCGGAGCTGGAAAATGGCACAGCGAGGGGCAGGGGCCAGTTTCTAGGAGCCCAGAGGAGACTCAGGTAGCCTCTTCCATCATGCCTTTGTCCCTGTTTGCAGTCTCTTGGTTGCCCAGCCCAAACAGAAGGGAATTTTTCTTTCTGGCCAGTGTTTAGGATTGTGGATATAGAGATCTTTCACAGCTTCAGGGTGAGCAAATGGGTTTGGAATTTCCTCTTCAAATGTTATATGAAAGCCCCAGAAAATGCTAAAAAGAACAACCCAGCTGGCTGTGGTACAGGCAGTTCCTAGCTCTTCCCTGGATGCTTATCCAGGCTCAGAGAGAGCAAACTGAGGGGCTGCTCTCCCCTCTGCCAGCCTGGAGTCCCGACGGGGTGGTAATTCACCTCCTTCTCCTCCTCTTGGACCTGGCCCTGCAGCCCCAGCCTGGAGGACCGACTGCAGGATGCTCCGTGTGTCCTTCAGCCCTGGCATCTGCTTTGCAGCTCCCCCCTTGCTCCCCCCCCCGCCTCTCTCTCTCTCCATTCCGCATGTCTGCGGCTGGATTCCCCATGCGGCTGCTTTGGCTGGGCTGCAAACCTTTAATTGATTCCTTTCAGCTGGGTTGGACTGTCAGCAGCCCTGGGGTTTTGATAGCACATCCATGGGCATCTCAGTCCAACAGACAGCCTGGAGACAGATGGATGGACACCAGACCAGGGGACCCGGAGGGTGGACTCTGCCACCCCAAACTCCTTCCACCCTGTAGCCGGGCAGGATCAGCTCAGCTCCTGGAGACTTGGTGCCATCCTTCGGCAGTCTTGGCTCCCTGTCCAGCTGCTGTGTCCCTCCTTCCCGCTGCTCTTGGCCCCTTTCCCTCACTGCATCGCAATGAGTCATCTTTGGTGAGCTCACCCGCTGGAGCCGCAGTGGGGCTGGCGGGACAAGGGTCCCTCACCTGGCAGCACCCTCGCAGCCCTCTGACCATGATCTGTAGGCACTGGGGCACATCTTGACTTCTCCTGCCCAGCCCTTGACCAGGCAGAATCATAGAATCCCTTGGTTGGAAAAGACCTTTGAGATCATCCAGTCCAACAGTACCTGTCCACTACTAAACCATCCCTGAGAAACTCTTCTACCTGTCCTTTAGACACCTCCAGGGGTGGTGAAGGAGGGGCAGCACACACAGGCCTCGCTGCAGGTCTGTGCTCTGCTTATTTAATGTCTGCTGGGGAGGATCCAGACAGGGAAAAGAGCATGTGGTTGGCATTGCCCAGGGATATGGACAGGTGATGCTGGCCAGACACACAGGGCCTCATTCTCCAGCTCATTGCAGGGCCAGCTGGTCCCTGTGCAGTGGTTCAGACGATGAGGAGCAGGCTGAGGAGCATCGTTTGTGTCAGAAGAAAGCAGCCTGCCCACCCGTGCCCTTGCCTGCACCACCGAGCACCCACGTCTGTGCCAGGGCAACGGCCTGGCTGATGACCTCTCTCTCTCCTTGCCCAGGGTCCCCTCTCAGCAGCAGCCACCGGCGGGCACCTCAGTGCAGAGATGAACCCCACCGTGGGCATCGCTGTCATTCTGACAGGTACAGTCGCGTCCCCTCCCTGCTCTGCTGCCAGCTCAGCCCAGAGCAGCCAGGCAAGAGCCAAGAGGCTGCGTGGGCATGCTCAGTGCTCTACCTGTCCAACCCCTTCTTGTCTCTCCCAGTCCTCCAGGTTGCCCACTGTCAGATGATCAAGGACCTGAGTGCCTGCCTGCTGGGCCAGAGCCTCCGGGTGGACTGCCGGTATGAGAACAAAACCAGCAACCCCCTGACCTACGAGTTCAGCATCACCAAGGACAACAGGAAGCACGTCATCCACAGCACCATCAGCGTCTCCGAGAACATCTACCGGAGCCGAGCCAACGTCACCATGCACAAGAACCTGGTCTGCCTCTACCTGCAGAGCTTCACCACCAGCGATGAGGGTGTCTATATGTGCGAGCTGAAGGCCACCAATGACTACACCGGCAACCAGATAAAGAACATCACTGTCATCAAAGGTGAGATGGGCAGCAGTTCCTCGCCCCAACCCCTCCTTCCCATCTTCTCCTTGGCTAGGCAGGGCCAGCAGAGAAATCCATAACTCACTGGGTTGTTCCCAAACCCTCCTTGAGCCCCAAAAATGTTTCCCAACCCTTCCACACCCTTCCTACTGCAAGCAGAGCCGTCAGCCCCACAGAGAGCCTCGCTCCACCCCATTTCAGACTGCTTACCCCTGCTTGCCCAGGTGTCCTCCCATAGGTGATGCTTCACAGCCAGCCCCAGCAGAGGGGACAAGCCTGCTGGTGAAGATCTGAGGATGTGTGTGGTCTGGAGAAGGAGTGCAGTAAGGATTTTCCATAATTCCATCCCATAGGAAGAGTCTTCCAGTCACAGAGCCCTTCGTCTTACCTGATGCCCATCCCCTTGTCACCTCAGGCAGGAACTCACAGGGTTTCTGTGCCCCCAAAAGCTTTGGGCACAAGGTGGGAGGGGAAACAGGCAAAGGGCCAGGGTGGAATTCACATTTCTGTAGGAGAGAAAAGGCAAGAAGCTGAGTCCTGGGACACCTTATAATACCCATCGTGGTCCCTGTTCCCAAGGGATTTCATACAATCATAGAATCATCTGGTTGGAAAAGACCTTTGAGATCATTGAGTCCAACTGTGCGTGTCCACTGCTAAACTGTTTCTAAGAAACTCATCTACCCACCTTTTAAGCACCTCCAGGGATGGTGACTCCACCACCTCCCCTGGCAGCTGCTCTTCATTGCTGCTCTTCTCTCCCTTCCCGTTCCCTTTCCTCGCAGACAAACTGGAGAAATGCGCCGGCTTCAGCCTCTTGATCCAGAACACTTCGTGGCTCCTGCTTCTTCTCCTCTCCCTGCCTCTCCTGCAAGCCGTGGACTTCGTGTCCCTGTGAAAGGAAAAAGCACACCCACACCCCCACCCACCCGCACACACACACACGCGCACACGCACGCACGCGCCGAGCACCCCAGCGAAACCCCCTCCCACTCCTCTCCCGCCAAGAAAACAGCCCTTGGAAAGAGAAGCCGACCTGTTTGGAAGAAGTACAACCTCTCTCTCCGTGTGTTCTCTCTATATAAGCTGTATATTCTACCGCCACCCACCCACCCACTGCCCTGCGCCCAGACCCGCCGGCACACGCGCACGCGCCCTGCTCCCAAGCATGGCGGCCCTGCTGGGCAGCGTTGCTTCTTCTCCCATCGCTCCTCCCTGCTCCATAGGCTGCCTGGTTTGCTCAGACTGGGAGCACTGGAGCCTCAGCCTTTGCTTCTCCCATCCCTTTAAACTTCTTGGGGTTTGCTCGTTCTCAACTGGGGAAGGACTGGCAGGTAAGAGAGAGAGATGATGCGAGAGCGTGCGGAGGGGTTCCCCGTGCTGGGTGCTGTGCCCAAAGCCTCCAGAGAAGATGGGGTTACTGGGTCCCTGGTCACCCTGCCTGCTAGCCAGGTGACCTACTGGTTTCTCAGCCTGCTCCTCTCACCCCTGAGTCACTCCAGACTGGTGACCAGGAGGGGGCACGAGGCAAGTCCTATCTCAGAGCAAGTGAGGAAGAGATGGAGGGAGCAGGGGAGGCACGGGATGATGCTGGGAGGAGACACGGGGAGTGGGGCTGGGGGACACCCATCAGGTGCCCCTGCAGCTCTGGGAGACATCCATCAGATGCTCCTGCAGGTCGTGGAGACACCCATCAGGTGCCTCTGCTTCCCTGGGGCTCTTCTGGGGCCCTGGAAAACACCCATCAGATGCCCCTTCAGATATGGGAGAACCCCATCAGGTGCCCCTGCCTCTTTAGGGCTCTTTTGGGGCCCTCACTGCAAAAACACTTTGGCAACAAGTTTTTCCCAACCTGTTTTTGAGTGAGACCTCCTCCAGACATTATCTGGTACCTCTGTGCCACCTGAGACACCACTGGCTCTCCCAAGGGACTGCCCCTTAGCTGTGAGGAGAGAATTGCTGCCAGCCCCCACTCCCAGCGGAGGCAAGCAGAGCCTCTCTGAGCTAGCCCAGCCCTGCCCTCAGCCCCCAGGAGCTGGATCCAGCCAGGCTAGTGGGGAGGGGGCTCTCCTATGGGAGTGTGACCCCAAGGTCTCCACAGGGACTCACCCTGTGGGAACATCTAGGAGCCCCAGTCCTTCCTCAAGGCACACATCCCCGTGCCTGGCTCTGGGTAGGCACAGCAGCCTTCTTCCAGTACAGTCTTCCTCTGGTCCCACCACGTTGCTGGGAGTGACCCATGTGCCCTTTTCCCTCTTCCAGCACTTTCCTCTCTCAATCTGAGAGCAGAAAGGGGTGAAGGGCAGCCCTTCAGGGGTCAGCAAAAGAGGGGAGAGGGATGCTGAGCAGAGCCCACATCCAACATCCCAGACCTGCCTGGATGCCCCATGGGACTCCAAGGAGCTCATGGGCCGCTGCCCCATCCTCCCCAAAACCTGGTGGTTCCTAGGCCAAGAGCATCCATGAGGAAAGAGACCAGAGGGCCATCCCTGCTGCATCCTCACCCAGAGGGGCACACGGGGAGCAGGAGAAGATGCGGGCAGGAGCACCAAACTCCACGGGATGCACCTCCGCGTCGCCCCGTGCAGCCTGGGCTGTGCCACCACGGCTGAGAGCAATTCCCAGCAGCCTCTCCCCACTCCTTGCTCTTCTCCAGATGCCTCGAGCTGCCTCCTACCCCCCTGCCTCTTCGTTCCCTGCCTGCTTGCTTGCTGTCTAGTGCTGCTGAGGCCGTGTATCGCTGAGGTCTGGCTGTGCCCAGCTCCCTGGGCTTGCTGGTGAGCGCCGGGGCGGGCGCAGAGCCCAGCTGGCAGAGCGTGGATAACGTCTCGAGTCTCACATTTTTTTGGTGACCATTTGTAGTTGTTTCCACAGCTTGTCGTAAACGAAATTCTGTAAAACGGGGAGAAAAGGAGAAAAAAAAGAAACAAACCAAAAAAAACCAAACAAAAAAAAGGAAAACAAACCCCTACGAAAAGCAACAAGAATAACAACAACATAAAAAAAACCCTGTCCTCCAGGAGTGTTCCTCTGTCTGCACAATAAAGCCTTAGGTTGTGTGATGGAGCCATGGCCACCCGTGTGTGGAGATGGGTGAAGGGCCGTGGGGGCTGCAGCAAGCACATGGAGTCATGGAATGGTTTGGGTTGGAAGAGACCTCAAAGCCCATCCAGTTCCACCCCCTGCCATGGGCAGGGACACCTCTCGCTGGATCAGGGGGCTCAAAGTCTCATCCAACCTGGCCTTCAACACCTCCAGGGATGGGGCAGGGGCAGCCGGTGCCCTCAACCTCTCTATATAGGGGGGACACCCTTCCTGGGGAGCCCCACCGTGCCTCCCCCTCCAGGCATCCAGCAGCCTGAGCCCTGCAGGAGAAAGAAGCAGACAGGGACAAGACTTGCCTTCCCTGGGGATGGCAACAACCCCTGCCTGCCTGGAGCAGGGACCCCTGCACCCAGACCCTCTGCCCCCATCCCCATCCCCTTCCCATCCGATTCCCCTCATCCCCAGCACATTCTCATCCCTATCCCCTCCCCATCCTCATCACATTCCCATCCCCATCCCTATCCCAATCCCATCACCATCACCATCCCCTCACCATCACCATGTCCATCCCTTTCGTATTCCCTCCCCAACCCATCCCTTTCCCACCCCATCCCAACCCCATTTCCCATCCTATCCCCATCCCTGTCCTCATCTCCATTGCTCCATCCTTGGATCCCCCCTTTGCCCCACAGCCAGCTCAGGGCCGGGGCTGCCCACCCTGTCACCAGTGGGGCAAAGTGGGGTGGGTACCAACGGGCACCCTGGGGCCAGTCCTAGCCCAGCGATCCTCTGGGAAGGGGATTTCCAGGGCTGGGAGCAGGGACAGGCGTGCACGTGCATCTCAAAACTCTCTGGGGTGTTGTGCCCATCATGCCAGGGTCTTTCCTTCATGCCTGTGGGGCTGCCAAGGGCCCCTTCATCCTCTGAAGCAGAAACCATGCTCTGCGCCCTGCCCAGGGTCAAGATGCTGCCCTGGGGACCACGGGGTGCTCTCACCCTTGGTTTTGGGAGCAGGGCTCTGCCACCACCCCCTGGCACCTCTGGTGACTCCATTGCAGCCTCCTGACGTCACGCCCAGACGCGTCCCTCGTGCAGCCCTCCCACTTTCAGGGCTGGAGCTGAGCAGGAGGGAGGAAAATGCCATCGTAATTGCATCCCTCCTAATTATCCCCGGCAGGTGCTCGCTGAGTCACAGCTGCCCAGGGGCCGGCACGCTGGGAGGTCACAGTGCCCTGGGCGGGGCTGGCGTGGGGAGTGGAGTGGGGTGGATGCCTCAGCATCCCTGTGGAGCCAGGAGAGGTGGGTGTCCCAGTATCCCCAGGGAGCCAGGAGCCACAGTATCTCCAGAGAGTGGTGTGGGTTCCCCAGTATTCCTGGGGAGCAGTGCAGGGTGGGTGTCCCAGTCTGCCCATGAGGATGGGCACCCCAGTATCCTTGTGGAGCCAGAAAGGTGGGTCCCCCAGTACCCTTGGGCAGCAGTGTGGATGCCCCAGTATTCCCATGAGAGGTGGGTCCCCCAGTATCCTGGGGGAGCAGTGTGGATGCCCCAGTATCCCCAGGAAGCAGTGTGGGTGCCCAGTATCCCTGGTGAGAAGTGTGGGTGTCCCAGTATCCCCACACAGGGCAGGTGCTCCTGTGCCCACCTTTGCTGCAGTCTTTGGGGTCTCTTCTCCCTACACTTTGCCCCAAGGGGGGCAAAACCCAGACCCCCTCCTCCCCTCCCCTCGGTGCTCCTTGGACCCTACTATCAGCCACGTGCACCCCCTCTTTCTGCTTCTCTGACCCCCACACCACACTGTGTCGCCCCCCGCACGCTCTCTCCCAACCCTCCATCCAACCCTTCCCTCCTGGACCTCCACAGAATGGTTTGGGTTGGAAGGAACCTTAAAGATCATCCAGATCCATCTCCCTCCCCAAATCTCCCCCCACCCCACACTCACCCTCAGCCATCCTTCTTCCCTCTCACAGCTCCCCCTCCCAGCACCCCTCGCCATTGGCTCACGTTCCCTTTAAGCCTTCCCGAAGCTGGAATGCGAGAGGAGCATTTCAGCGACCTGTGAGGTCAGATAAAGACACTATATTTATCTCCCCAGTAACCTGAGCCCTGAATTTCTGCGGTGGCGTTTTTCACGCGGCCCCACAGCCCTTTTCAGCTCAGCCCCCTCCAACCATCGCATCCTCTCCTTGTGGGGTGGAGGAGCTGAGCGGTGGGGTGGGCTGTCCCCAAATCCCTCGCTCTCCTCCGGCCCCCGTGGAAGCACCTTGAGGAGTTGGGATCGTCTCCCCCACGCTCAACCCCTTGGGCATCACCCCACGACCACCCGTTCGCCACCCACCCTGCTGTCCTCGTGCCCCTGACGTGTGGGTGAGTGGAGGGTAAGTGTGGGGAGGAATTTGGGGAGGGAGATGGAGGTCCAGGAGGGAAAGGATGGAAGGAGGGTGGGGAAAGGTCTGGGGAGGGAGATGGAGGTCCAGGAGGGAAAGGATGAGCAAAGGGTTGGGAGAGGGAGTGGGGTGGGAGACAACATAGTGTAGGGGTCAGAAAGCAGAAAGAGGGGTTGTCTGTGGCTCTCAGTGTGGTCCAAGGAGCCAGTGAGGTCCAAGGAGCACTAACGTGAGGGGAGGAGGCTGTCTGGGCTTTGCCCTCCTTGGGGCAAGCCATGGGGAGAAGAGACAAGGCTTGGAGAGGGAGTTGTGGCATCAAAGACTCAGAGGTGCCAGCAAAACTGCCCCCCTCTTTCTTCAGCTGGGTAAAACCACAGGGGAGGTGTTTGTAGACTCCACATCTCCAGAGAGCAGGTTCAGAGTTCATGTGTGAACACTTGGCAGCTCCCTGCCAGCAAAGCTCCCCAGCACCCTCCTGGTGCTCCAGCACGAGCAGAGACTCGTGCCCGGCCACTTCCCTGGGGTCCCTTCTTTTTTTCCACCCACAGACCTCAAAACAATAACAAGTGTTGGGTTTTACGTCAGGGTTCCCCGTGGGTTTGGGGTTTTGCTGCCTCAGGGGTGGCCTGGGAAGGGCAAGAAGCAGGTTCTGCAGCCAGGTGGGGATGTGTCAGCAGCACAGAGAGAGCCGAGGGTGATGAGTCCTGGCCAGCACATGTGTTGGGAGTTTGGAGGGTTCTCAGGTCTGGTAGGAGAAGGGTCCACAGCCAGACTGGTTTCACGTGTGTCCCTGGGCAGGTGGCATCACTCTGGGGTGTGTGAGTGATGGAGGAGCTGTGCAGGAGCTGGGGTGGCTTCTCAAGGGCTGCAAGAGATAGATCTGCTGACTGAGAGCACCACTTGGTGACTCCACGGAGAAACCCCCCCTACAGCACATTCTTCCCCACAAGGCTGCCCAGGGCCACCCTTTCTAGAGAGAAATGGGGGTACCTGGAGGGGTCCCTTTCTTTGTCCCCCTCAGGGAACAGGCAGGACACTGTCCCACCCCTCCAGCACCGCCAATTGGACACAAAGCCCCTCCATCCCAAGCCCCTTGAGGGCTGAAGCCAGCAAAGTGCTTCACACGAGGGTGTCCCTCCTCTGCCTGTGTTGTTGTGGAGGGCTGGGAGCTCCCACGTAACCTCCAGGCTGGGACATTGTGTCTCAGGGGACAGGGGACACAGCTCCAAGCCTGCGTAAGCAAGAAGCAGCTGTGCTGGAACACCTTGGATGGAGCTCGAGCTGTGTAAGCTGAGCCTGCCTGGGGCTCCACGGCCACCGAGAGGGGACAGCTGCCACCAGCCATGGCTGGAGATGGAGCAAGGTCTCCTGCCAAGGTCTGCTTTCCATCTTTGGGCTGAGCTTCCCATCAGGAAGGTTGTTGGGAGCTGGAGGCCAGGGCAGGATTCTCCAGCAGCCCCACGGTGTCCCAGGTCCTTGACGTTGGCTGCTGCCACGTCACGGAAGACCGGACATTCCTGTGCCTCAGCTTCTCCTGACACCCCACGAGGATGATGAGGGTGCAGAAGGCCTGACTCAGCCATGCCAGCCCCAGGGCTTTGCCAGGCAGCAGGAAAGCTCAGCGCTATTATGGACAGGGAGGGGCCAGGAAGCCACGGGTGGAACCAGAGTTTTCCCACACCCCCTCAGCTCCTCTGGCTCCTGGCACCCTCTGCCCTCCTGGGATCTGCTCTGACGTGACACGGGGGGACTCCGCAGCGCAGGTGGTCCTTGTGGATGTGGCAATCCTCTGTGGTAAGACCTCCCTCCCCACAATGCCAATGGGATAACAGCTCTATCCGGAACAGGTCCCCTTTCCTGGGCCCCACATCTCACCATCAGCTCCCTCGCATCCCCAGGGCACGTGCTGCCCTGTACAGACCTGTCCTGCTGCCAGAAAGCTCCTCTTGCCCTCCTGCTCCTGAGCTGGTGGCTCTCCTGGAGGAAGAGGTGTCCCGCAGGCACCTGCAGGGAGCCACTGCCAGTGGTGGCACTGTGGGAGGGAAAGGGCATCACTGGCAGTGGGTGATGGTGCTGGGTGGCACTGGGAAGTGCTGGTGGCAGTGGGTGGTGACACTGGAAAGCATGGGCACGGATGGCAGAGGGTGATGGCACAGGGTGGGACTGGAAAGTGCTGGTGGCAGTGGGAGATGGCACAAGATGGCATTGGAAAGCATGAGCACTGGTGGCAGAGGGTGATGGCAGGGGGCTGTCCCAGCACTGAGGCATCTCCCCCAAGCCCAGACCATATCTGTTGGCCAGGGGCAAGGGAACAGCAGCCCAGAGAGGGTCCCTGTGCCAGGCTGCTCCGTGTCCAGCAAGGCACCCTGGCTCTCCCTCTGGTGCCCACGGGTGATGCCAATCCCTTGGCTGGGGTCCCACAACCCTCTGAGCAACACCCCCCCCCCTCTGTAATGTCATATCCCGGCTGGCAGAGCTACCCCTGGACCCTCCCAGTGTGGGTGATGGTGCCACAGCCTGGCTGGGAAGAGCCAGGTGTTCCTTGGAGGACTTCCCCAGGAGCAGGTTATTGACCCCTCAGCCTCGGTTCCCAGACAGGTCTGTGTGCTCCACCTCGCTCTCGCTTGGAAAGGGTTTCCCTCTCCGCTGCGGGATTGCTGCTCCCTGGGCAATAACACCAGCTCTGGGATGCAGTTGGCTGGCCAGGAAAGCCAGGCTGTGGGTGCCATCCCAGGGCATTTCCATGCTGGATTTAGATGGGCAGGGGTCACGGACCTCACCTTCAACCCCAGGGGCTCTGGAGCCAAGGGGGGTCATTCCTGCAATGCATTTTCCCTTCCATCACTCCAGTTTCATAGAATCATGGAATGGTTTGCAAGCAACCTTAAAGCCCATCCAGTTCCAACCCCCCTGCTATGGGCAGGGACACCTCCCACAGGATCAGGGGGCTCAAAGTTCCATCCAACCTGGCTTGGAACACCTCCAGGGATGGGACAGCCACCAGTTCCCTGGGCAACCTGGGCCAGGGTCTCCCCACCCTCATCATGAAGAAACCACCCTCATTGTGCAGATTTGGGATCGTAGGGATGACTTTTGACCTCCTGCCAGGGAAAATACAGGACAAGCGCAATGTGGCCATGGCAGAGGGGCTTGGGGCAACTCCCATCCCTGGGATGACACTTGCAGAGAGGTGCTGGTGGGTCCTCCAGGCAAAGGATCCCACAGAGGGCCGGGATTCTTGGGCTCTGAGCAGGATCTTAAGTCACCCCCCAGGGTCAGACAGGGACTGATGCTGCGGTGGCTCCTCTCGCCTGGGATCTGGTGCCCATCCCCAAGCTGGGATGTGCCCTGCCCGCTGCCAGGGCTGCACAAGGGCTGAGCCTGGCACCGTCTCCGTCACCTCCTGGCTTGGAGCTGGGCCAGGGCCCGCCCAGGCTGGGCTGGGAAAAGCCTCTGAATCAGGGTCATCTCCTGGGTGACTGGAGACTCTCAGAGCCACATGAGCCACTGTCCTGCCAGGGAAGGGACGCCAGGCACCCAGGGAGCTGAGCGCCAGCACAGAGGAGCCTGGCTGGGGTCCTGCCCACCCCTGCACCAGCTGCAGCCCCAGGACAGGTAGGGGACCTGGGTGCTGGGAGCAAACTTTCCTCCAGCTCTGGATATGTTTGCAGGTGGTGGAGGCTGCTGGGTGCCACGCTGCCCTGTCCCAGCTCCAAGCTCTGGGTGCCTCTGTCCCCTCTCCTGTAGGTGCCAGGGGGCAGAAGCCACCAGCTGCCCATGGGGACAGAGTGCTGGGTTGTCTCCTACCTCGATGGGTGGCTCTGCCTGGCTGGTGAGGGCACAGCAGCTGCCACACCAACAGGACTTGTCGGCTTAAATTACTGGTGGGAGGTCAGCAGGGGCACGGGCAGGCGGCTCGGGTGGTGCAACAAGGGGATCCCTGGCCATTCCCACAGCCCTCCAAGGGCCCTGGGTGGTCATGGCTGCACTGAGGCCTTCACCCACCCGGTGGTGCTGAGCACCAAGCAGGGATGGACATCCAGGACTCCTGTTCTGACTCCCTGACCTTGCCTCAGTTTCTCTCTCGGCCAAATAGGGGGTGTGAGCAGCGAGCTGGAAATGCCAGCCCCCTGCCAAGCCCTGATGATCGCTTCGAATGACCAGGGGAAGGTGCTGGGCTGGCTGGATCAGTCCCCACCTGTCTATCTCAGCCAGAGCTGGGCCTGAACATCACAGCTGTGACCAGGCAACTGCCTCCCATCTGGAGGAGGTGCTGGGGACACTTCTCCAACCCCAAAAGTGGGACAACCATGGGCAGGGATTCCAAGGCAGGAGCAGAGGTGACTGCTGCAGACCTTTGGCTCTGGTGGCTTTGGGATGCTTGGGTGCCTCTGGCTGTGTCCCAGCCTCCCTTCTGTGGTCCGAGGTGCCTGGAGGCACACAGGTGGCAGTGCCAGCTTGGTCTCTGATGTCCCGGGCTCTCCATGAAAACTGGCAGGAGCCATGGCCACAGTGCACCCCACAGCCCCTTTCATCCCCTGCATTCCCACCATTGCCTGCCCAACCACCCCTCCCAGGGTCTCCAGGCAAGGCAGAAGCCAGCAAGCTACCGGGTGGGTGCTGGTGGTGGGAGCCCAGTTGTGCTGAACATCGAATCATAGAATGGTTTGGGTTGGAAGGAACCTTAAAGACCTCCTGCTATGGACCCTGGGCTTTTCTCTTGCAGTAGATGCCTCCAGGAGAGCCTTCTGAGCCCCAGCCTCCAGCATGTCCCAGCTTTCCTCCACCCTGAAGCGCTACGTCGACTCGTCCCGCTACGCCGAGACCACCTACAGCAAGGTGCCCGGCGGCTACAGCTCCTACACCTCCTATGGGGCCACCTTGGCCACATCCTACGCAGACCCTGACAAAATTGGCTTCAAAGCCAGCTACCTGACATCCCCCCGGTACCACCCCACAGGGCTGTCCCCAACAAGTGGCTACGACAGCGGGCGGCTGCCCCTGTACCCCGACCCCAGCATCCACCTGAGCCCCTCGTACCTCCGCACCCAGTCCCGGCTGCCGGGCACTGGGCTGAGCGGGGGGGGTTCGTGCTACACCTTCGCGGGGACCCCCAGCAGCCCCTCGAGCTATTTGCCCACCTCAGCCCCTCTCAGCCGCCGCAAATCCATCAGCCACTCGGACTTGGCACGGGAATTTTCAGGGCTGCACGCCTCGGACAGTGCCTACGCACCCGTCGGCACCCAGAGCCATCAGGATGCTGGTGCCCTGCAGGGTCTCTACCACGCTGCCGCGCACTCCGACTACGTCCGTGGCTACCTGGAGAGCTACGGGAGGAAAAGCAGCCACGGCAGCCTCCTCGTGGGCACCCTCAGCCCCTCGCAGACCTCTTCCTTGCCACCCTCGGGCACCCGCTGCGCCAGCCAGCCCTGCGAGAGGAGGGACAGCTACTGCGACGAGCCCGCCCGGGACCCCACGGTACGTGGTGCCATCTGGGGGTAAGGGATGAAGCTGGGGAGTGGTGGGTTAACTGGTTTGTGCCCCTTGTGCTGAGCCAGAGAGCACCTTGTGCTCTCTCTGGGGACCTCGATGCGTCACTCCGTGCCTCGATTTCTGCATCTGTGCCGTGCGGGGTGGCTGCTGACCCTTCAGGCTGGTTTTGCTGGCACAGCTTGCTGAGCTGAAGCTGCTGAGATAGCTGTGCGTGGGCAGGCGGTGTCCTCTGAGGGGCTGGGCACCTCTGGGAGTGCAGCTCGTAGGGTTCATCACGGGTGCCTCACAGCGTCGGGTGCCCCTGTTGTGGCAGGGGTGTGCGTTGCGCCTTTCTGCACGTGTGGGTGACAGCAGGTGATGACACACATGGGCAAACACACCTTCGTGTGTGCAAACCTGTGCCCTCACACATCTGACTGTGCCCACACCCCCTGCTCCCTCCCAGCCCAGCCCAGAGAGGGTTTCCTGCTGCCTCATCCCAGCTAGAAACGGTGACACGACCAGGATGGGCACTCGCCCTGCTGGAGACACCCAGCTGGGAAGGCTGGTTGAGCTGGTGCTGGCTCTGGCACGGTGACTCGGTGTCCAGCTGCCACTCAGGTCTTTCACTGGTGCTCTGTGACCCCTGGTGTGCTCTGTCTGTGCCATCCTGGCATCCCAGTGGTTTCAGTGGCGGGGGCTGTACCGATGCTGTGCATCACGCGCGGCGCGGGCACGCGGTGCCCCAGGTACCAGTCGTGGCTGTGCCATCCCCAGTGCCTCAGCACGGGCCGTGAGCAGGCGTCGCACACGCAGCCCGGCTCGAGCGTGCAGGGGAGCAGTCTGGTAATTTTCCACTCGGGTTTCCTTCCAAGATCTAGTCAGGCTCTGCCTGCGTTGTCTCCCGCTGTCTTTCCAGTCACCCGTGGTGGAGGCTGCTCTGCCCTTTGCTGCCCTGTGGCTCTGTCCCCCCAGCACCCACCAAACAGGGAGGGTAAGGGTAAAAGTCTTTCCCTTTCCAGCCCCCACATCCCTCCCTGTGCCCACGGGGCTGTGAAAAAGGCCGTGGGAGCAGCCTGGAGGTTTGGTCCGTGCTCTTGGGCTGGGGAGGCACAGCTGGAAGCAAGGGGTTTGGAGGAGAGGTGGCTGCTTCTGCTCACCACGTGCCCACAGCTGTGGCTTAGGAGGAAAGGCCCTCCCTCTGTCCTTCTGGAGATGCCCATCCCATTCCTGGCAGGGCTGGCTCCCCTCTTCCCTCTCCCTTGCACCCACTTGGGCTTTAAGCACCCACCTGAGTGCCCAGATGTGGGATCAGGGGCAATGGAAGGGGCTGCTGGCATCTCTCCTGCTCCTTCCCCAGTGCCCTCCACCCCAGCACCATCTGTGCCCTGTCCTGGTGTGGCACCCCCTGTGCCCCTGGCCCTGGAGCGAGGGAGCAGGGTAAGAGCTGTAGTGGAGGATGTGCTGCAGAAGGGAATTCCTGCCTCCCTCTCCCACCAGGCCCTGGTGGGGGAAACCAAAGGGGAACCCAGCAGCTGTCACCAGCCATGAGCACTCACCGAAGCCCTCACCACCTCTGTCAGGGCAGGGGTCAGCATCCCCAGGTGCCCACACACTGCTCCAGGTGGGTGCCAGCTGGCTGCCATGGGGTGGCCATGGGGCAGAAGGGCTGTGCTCCTCCCAAACCTCAGCCTTGGGGGCTGCATGCAAGCACAACCAAGCTTCCAGCCAGGGCTGAGGGGTGGCAAAGGGGAGCAGGAGTTGGTGCTTGGGTGGGCACCCATGCCAGGGCAGGCGAGGAGACAGGATCGGTGACGCCACCTTAGGTTTCCTTGGTGCTTTGATGGGCACACCTGCTATTTTCCATTCCTGTGCCTTTTTTTTCCCCTCCCTTTCCCAAGCTGGGAAGCAAATGTACCCATCATAAACCAGACTTGGGTGCCTGCGGTCGTGCCAGGTGCCGGAAACAGGCGCACGTTGTAGCTCCGGCGCTGCCATCGGTTCTGCCCCATTACCCAGCCCCGAGGGCAGTGCCAGCAGCACCCGCTCGGCTGGCTCAGTGCCTCCTCTCATCCCTTCTTCCCCAGTTGCCTCCTGCCTCTTGCACCCCAGGAACCATCACCCAGAGGAGTCTGCCCACCTCAGTTTACTGGGACGGTGAACTGGGCAAGGGGAGGTGTGCGTGGCTGCAGCGAGTGGTCCCTCAGCTCCGTGCTGGCACCCGGGAAGGGCAGGACGGGAGCTGTGCCGCCCCATTAAGCACTCTGGGTGAACATAGGGTCAGAAGGGCAGAGCCACCCACCAAAACCGCCCGCAGGTCTCCGCGGCCCCATCCTGGGCAGCTGACGCCTCTGGCGCGCAGCCAGCCCTGGCCCTGCCCTCGCCGCGCCGAGCGGGCCCGTGGCAACCTCTGCCCCTGGCAGAAGGTCACCGCCACGAAGGGGACAGCTGAGGGCAAGGAGCTGGCTCTGAGCAACACCATTCCACCTGGTGTTCCTTTCTTTCTCTCTCCTGGTCCAGCCTTGCCCCCCGAGAGCCTGCGAGCTGCTCCGGCTGGAGGGGAATTTGGTCCTTGGCCCCTGGCGCCTGATGTCACCAGGGCACGGGGTTCAGTTGAACATCACCTCTTGAAGCCAAGGAACGGGCTCAGCGTGGTGGGTCCCCAGGGAGAGCTCTGCACCAGCATCCTGCGTGGTGCTTGAGGTGGGATGTGCACCGGGGCAAATCCTGCTCCAGGTCACCCTCCAGGCTGCAGGGCAGGGTAACGGGACCTCTGCACCAGTATCCTGCGTGGTTCTTGGGGACGGATGTGCGCCAGGGCAAATCCTGCCCCCAAGGCACCCTCCAGGCTGTGGGACAGGGTAACGGGAGTTCTGCACCAGCATCTTGCATTGTGTTTGATGGAAACTGGGCACCAGGACAAATCCTGCCCCAGGTCACTCTCTGGGATGCAGAACAGGGTAATGGGACCTCTGCACCAGCATCCTGCTTGGTGCTTGAGGTTGGATGTGCACCGGGGCAAATCCTGCCCTCAGGTCACCCTCCAGGTTGCAGGGCAGGGTAACGGGAGCTCTGCACCAGAATCCTGCACAGTGGTTGAGGCAGAATGTGCACCAAGGGCAAATCCTGCCCTCAGGTCACACTCCAGGTTGCAGGGCAGGGTAATGGGAGCTCTGCACCAGCATCCTGCGTGGTTCTTGAAGAAGGATGTGCACCAAGGGCAAATCCTGCACCCAGGTCACCTCTGGGCTGCAGGACAGGGTAGCAGGAGCCCTGGCTGGCGTGCACAGCACCGGCACAGCGGTACCTGCACTGGGGAGCAGTGCCATGGCCTGGGAGCACAGGATGAGACCTCAGGGGCTGCGGGAGCACGTTGCAGGTCACACCCCCACCTGCACACCGTGTCCCCACCTGTGTTCAGTGTACACACCACGGGGTGTGTGTATATATATACACACACATGGGTGCACACGCAAGCGGGGATTACGCCAAGCATCCTGCTGTGATGCAAGAAGAAAAAAAGCCCTGGCCCTGCAGATGAATAACGCTGCAAGATGCCTCCTTGGATATTTTTGCTGGTGCCAAAAATAGTCTCCCTCCTTCCCTCCCTCCCCAGCCAGCCCCTCCACTGGCTGCGCCGAGCTCGCGCTGAGGACAGGGGAGGCTGCATCTGCAGCAATTAGGATTCCCAACCCCTCCACACCAGCTCTGGATGGGGGGGTACTGGTGGGAGCTGGCATGGGAGGAAAGGGGCTTCTTCTTGGTGCTTCCAGCCCCCCTGTGGTTGTCCTCAGAGCAGCCCAACTGCACTCCCTGCCTTGGTTGCCCGTGGAAATTTCCCTGAGCAGGCGGGTAGGACACCTGGGCACGCAGAGCAGTCGCAAGCCACCGCCGCTCGCCCTGCTGCGGTCAGAGGGGTGAAGTAGAGGGAGACGCAGGACGGGGACGCAGAACACCCGGGCTCCCTGCCAGCCTCTGCATCTGCCCTTGCTGGAGGAGAAGAGCCAGAGCCCTGTCTGCTACGTGCCTCAGTTTACCCAGTGCTCACAAAGGGAGACAGCAGGTGGGGTCTTTGGTCCACACAGAATTTGGGGGGGGGAGTTCTTGCCCAACAAAGATTCAAGGCACTGCAATATAATCTTGAGATGGGTTTTAATTCATCCATCAAAAGTTGGGGGGGGGAGGGTGTTGCACTGTCTGTTGTTGCTCAGTTCCCACCAGAAAGGCACTGTCTGGAAACCTGGCGCTGGTCCTGATGGGAAGGCACATGTGTGGGAGCTCCACAGCCTTCTCAGAGAGGTCTATGGGCACAGACACCCTGTGCACCCACTTGCTGGTGGGTGTCCCAGTTTTTCCGAGCCACTTTTGGATCAACCTGCTGGTTCAGGCAGATGTGACAAGGGGTAGCAGTTGAGGGGCTGTCCTCATCCTCCCCAGAGACCCCGGTGCTGAGGTGCTGTGGGCTTGGGGTGCCAGGGGGGCACAGGTTGAGATGCGGGGATCATGTCCTAGAGCACATCTCAGGATGGTGGGAGCGTGTCCCTGGCACATCTCAGGGTGTTGCCAGCAGTCCCCAAGCATCTCTTAGGGTGCCAGGATCATATCCCATGAGCACAGCCTGGGGTACCAGGACTGTGTCCCTGGGCACAGCTTGGGCTACCAGGAGCTTATCCTGGGGGCACATCTTGGCGTGCCGGGAATGTGTCCCATGGACACAGCCTGGGGTGCCAGGAGTGTTCCTGGGCACATCTGAGGATATGGGGACCGTGTCCTGGGGTACAGCTTTGGCTGTGGGCAGTGTCCCCAGTCCCAGTTAGGGTGTGGGCAGTGTTTCTGGAGCACATCTTGGGATGCCAGAAGCGTGTCCTGTGGGGACATCTCGGGGTGCTGCCAGCAGTCCGTGGGCACAGCTTGGGTTGCCAGGAGTGCCCCCCGGCCCCAGCTCAGGATGCAGGAAGCACATCCCCTGTCCCAGTTTGGGCTGCGGGCAGTGTCCGTGGTCCCAGCTCGGGATGCGGTCCCTGTCCCCGGTGCCCACTCGGGATGCAGGGAGCATCCCCGCTCCCCGCCCGAGCTGCGGTCCCTGCCGCCGGTCCCCGCCGCCCCTCGCGGCCCCCCCTGGCTCCCCGCTGCTGCCCCACGCGGTGCGGGGGGGGGGTTGGCCGTCACGGAGCTGCCTCCTCTCCTCCCATTTGATGTCAGAGCCGCTCAGGTGCCGTCAGCCCCAGAGCCGGCACCGGCTCAGCACCGCACTCCTCAGCTAGGTCCCTCCCCCGCTGCCCCAGCCCCTCCAGAGGCGAGGGGAGCCCACTCAGCACCCCCAGCATCCCCCCATCTGCCGCTGGTCCTCAGCACCTGGCTGTGCCACCAAGGGCCACCATGAGGGACTCGTACACGGTGACGCTGCCCGAGGAGCCCCCCGCGCTCCCCGACCTTCACAAGGACCTGCGCCCTCGCACCTCCATGCCGGGGTCCCTCCTGGTCTCCACTTTCGTCGGGCTGGTCCTCAACAAGACCAAGGTACGAGCCCTGCAGCCCCTGCCAAACCGAGTTGGGGGCAGAAAAGAAGGGACATGGGTGTGGGGGCAACCCCTGCCCTTGATGGGGACCATGGGGTTCCCCACAGCATCCCCTTTGCTGGAGGATGGGGTGCCTGGGGGTGGGTGGCCATGGGGTTGGGACATCTCAGTGTCCTGCAGAAGCAAGGAGCTGGTGAAAGCACGTGCCGGGACACCTGGATCTCTCTCCCAGCCTGACCCCTGCGGTGACCTTGGCCGAGTCCCCGTGCTCCAGCCTGCTCGCCGCAAGGAGGGGGCTCCTGGCCACGCCGGCCCCTTGGCAGTGCCACCGGCCTGAGCGTGGCTGTCCCCAGGGCCACAGCTCCGGGCACATCTGCAGAGGCAGGGAGGGCAGGGGATGGGCACTTATATAAGCCTGGCTGCTCCGGCTTTCCCGCTGCCGGGCATTTGGCATGGGGATGGAGATGGGGTGGGACAGTCCGGATCGTGTCCCTCGTCCCCATCCCCTGTTCCTTCATCCCCATCCCTCCTGCAGTGCAGCCTCGGGGACGCCCCAGCCGCTGCCGCGTGAGCCAGCGCCGTGTCCTAGATAAAGCCCCGGCCGGGCAAGGGGGATTAGCTGGAGTTGAGTCACCCAGGGGAGGGAAAACTGGGGGGGGGGAAATAAGACCTCAGTGCACACAGCCTTGTGCCGTGGTATGGGGGCACCTGCCCTCCTTCTTGAGCCCCTGCCCTGCTCTGGGGCAGCTCCAGCCTCTGGGAGGGTAGAATCAGAGAATCAGAGAACGGTTTGGGTTGGAAAGGACCTTAAAGATCATCATTTTCCAGCCCTGCCCAGGCAGGCCATGGCCTGGCCAGGCAGTGGGTGAATGCCAGGTCCAAGAGGAGGTTTGCACCCATGTTGGTGGGACATTCGGGTCCCACCTGGCACAAGGTGGGAGGTGCCAAACCAGGGCAACTGGAGGAGCAGCACCCTGGTGGGGACTGCTGGGGTGCAGTGGGGTTGCTACCCACCCCGTCACCCCTGCAATGGACATGGGGACACGAGCAGCAAGCCCTCGGGGGGTCGGCCCCTTCAAGGGCTGTAGGCTGTTGGGACACAGACCCACATCTCCTGCTGGGCCCCATCTGCCCAGGAACCAGAGCCAGGCCAGCTCCTCTACCACAACCTCCTGGCACCCCTTGCCTGCTGCCACCTAGCCTGGGGGTCCCCACTTGGGGACAAGAGATGGGGTTGATTGGCACTTTTGCACAGCCAACCCCTGTCACCGAGCACTGGGGACACCCCTGGGCACTGTGGGGACACTCATATGCACGCAGGGCACCCTGTTGGTCCCTCAGAGCCGCGTGCGCCCACGCAGGGTGGCCAAATCCGTGCTGGTGCTGGTCCCCCCTGCGGTGGGTGATGCCTGCGCCGTCGCTAAGGAGCACGTGTAACTGGATCTGGGTTATTTTGGGCTGCTGTCAGGGCTGGGTGCTCAGCACCTCCCACACACACACCAGCTGCTGCTATTTTGGAGCTGCTTAGCCCCCTCCTCTCCTCCTCCCCCTCCTCATCACCTTGGGTGGGCAGCTGGGGCATTTGCCTGAGGATCCTTAAAACCTGGTCAGGGTGGGGGAGCACAATCAGCAGTCTGGCCCTGCAAGCCCTGTTGGCCTTGCATCCTGCTCCAGGTATGGCTCTTGGGAGCCTTCTGTGCTGGGGTCACGTGCAAGGGTGGGAGCAGGACCCCTGAGCTCCCACCCCGCATCCCCACCAGTGTCCGGTCCCTCACGCTGGGAGAGGGATGCAGGACACCCTGTGGTCCCCCAGACTTCTCTGCACTGTTGGTCTCCCCAGTGATGCCTCCTGGCTCACCTCTGCTTGGCATGAGCCTGTGCAGGAGTGCCTGAGGACATGGAAAAGCCCTGTGGCACTGGGACAGCACAGCGAGGGGCTGGCAGGGCACTGCTGGGCACACAGCCCTGTCCCCTGGATCTTGCTGCTGCAGGGCTGGGCTTGCACTTTCCTGGGTGGACTTTATCCTGCAAAACTGCTGTGCCAAAGCCTGGGCTGCAGCTCACACAGGGTGTCCTGGAGGGGACACCCAGCATGGACACGGCAGGCAGTGGTGGGACACTGTGCAGCTCCTGCACCTGTGGGGCAGCTATGGGGCACTGCCACCCCCAGCTTGCCAGGGCACAGGGCTGGGAAGGGGAGGCAGCAAGGGTGGCAGGGCTGGCTTGCAACCCAGGGCATGGGGCAGCGGTGCCACCCAGCAGGGTGGACTTTGAGCCCCATGCGTTGTCCTGGGTGAGGGAGCTGAGCAGCAGCGGGCAGGGGGAGGAGGATGGGGCAGGGAAGGAGGATGGGGCAGGGAAGGAGAATGGGGCAGGGAAGGAGAATGGGGCAGGCCAGTCGTGGCTTCCCACCAGGTCTTGGGCCACTGTCCTGCCTACAACCCGTGCAGAGAGCAGCTGCGGTGCTGCCCATGATGCCCACAGGGATCAGGGCCTCTGCTTGTGCTTGAGGATCTGTTCCACATGGGTGCCCGTGGCACCGTGGCCTCAGCGGGCTGCCCAGAGGCAGAGCCCACCCGTGCCAGGCACTGTCTCAGCCCTGTCCCCTCTCTCTGCAGAGCTCCAAGGCGGTGCAGGGGCTGACGGGCTTGCGGAACCTCGGCAATACGGTGAGTGCTGAGCCAGGCACCTGGCTGTGCATCCTCAGCTCATGCCCATCTGTGGGGCAGTGGGGAGCCCTGACCCTTCACCTCGTCCCCAGCACCCTGACACCCACCCCATCCCGCTTCCAACGATGCTGGCAGAGGAAGGGCTTTCCATCCTCTGCCCACCCGCCCCAGGTGTCCCCCTGCCACCGCCTGCCTCCTTCTGCCTCCCGTTGCCATGGTTTTCTCTTCTGCCTCCCCCAGTGCTTCATGAACTCCATCCTGCAGTGCCTGAGCAACACCAAGGAGCTGCGGGATTACTGCCTGCAGAACCAGTACCTGCGGGACCTCAACAACAACAGCCGCATGCGCACCGCGCTCATGTCAGGTGAGAACCACTCACCGAGGCTCTGCCCCTTGCAGGGCTTCCCCACATCCCACCCCTGCAGCATCTTCTCGCTCTCTTGGTCCTGGAGGACCCCCTCCCAGAGCTCAGTGCTTTTAACCCAGCCTTGGTGGGGCAGGTGCTGTGCTGTGGGTTCCCAACCAGTGGGAGGATCAGGTCCTGAGGGGATGGGGCTGGCCACGGGGACCACAGAGTGGGATGCTGAGCTCCCACCTGGAGGGCACGGTGATGCTGTGCCACCAGGGCTGGCCAGGGCCAGCTGTGCAGCTCATCTGCCTTTCTGCCCACAGAGTTTGCAAAGCTGATTCAGCTGCTCTGGACCTCATCCCCCAACGACAGCGTGAGCCCCTCTGAGTTCAAGATGCAGATTCAGAGATACGCCCCCCGCTTCGTGGGCTACAAGTAAGGGGTGGCAGTGTGGGGGTGCTGGGGGAGACCCAAGAGCTTCTGTCACTGCTCACTGGCCATGCCCTGTGTCTTGCAGCCAGCAGGATGCACAGGAGTTCCTGCGGTTCCTCCTCGATGGGCTGCACAGCGAGGTGAACCGAGTGCTGGTGCGGCCACGGGCCAGCACGGACACCCTGGACCACCTCCCGTGAGTGCTGGCTGGGGCGGAGGCAGGGGGTGAGCCCCATGGGTGACAGTGGCCAGCCCAGGGACAGTGACCACGCAGGTCCCTCTGGGCTGGGTTGCGGGCACTGGCATCCCCAGGCCACGCCCAGAACAACTCTATCTCCCCATCTCTTGTAGTGACGATGAGAAGAGCCGCCAGATGTGGAGGAGGTACCAGGAGAGGGAGGACAGCCGTGTTAGTGGTGAGCAGGGCCGTGAGGAGAGGAGGGCAGGGCTGGGCTGGGAGTGGGGCTGGGAACCCGGGGGGTCTCACCCTGCTTTGTCCCATCCCCACCAGATCTCTTCGTTGGGCAGCTGAAGAGTTCACTGACCTGCAGTGAGTGCGGCTACTGCTCCACAGCCTTCGACCCCTTCTGGGACCTGTCCCTGCCCATCCCCAAGGTAAGGGGTCCCTGCCCATCCCCAAAGTAAGAGGTCCCTGCTCACCCACTGCCCATCCCCAAGGTAAGAGGTCCCTGATGACCCCCTACCTATCCCCAGTGTAAAGGGTTCCTGACCCCAGACTCCTGTCCATCTCAAGGTAAGAGGTCCTTGCCCATTCCCAAAGTAAGAGGTCCCGGCTCACCCCCTGCCCATCCCCAAGCTAAGAGGTCCCTGCTGACCCGTGGTCCCCTTCCCCATGCCCCCTGTCCCTGACCCACCTTATGCACCCACAGAAAAGCTACGGAGAGGTGACCCTCATGGACTGCCTACGGCTCTTCACCAAAGAGGACGTGCTGGATGGGGATGAGAAACCGGTACGGGGCACGGGGCACGGGGACAGACGGGCTTGCCCTGGTGCTTCCCTCCATGCCTGTGTTGCCAGGGCTGTGGGCTTGGTGCCCAGTGCTTCTGCCCTCTGTCCTCACCCTCCTGCTCACGCTGTTGGTCTCCCACAGACGTGTTGTCGCTGCAAAGCCAGGACGAGGTGCACAAAGAAATTCAGCATCCAGAAGTTTCCCAAGATCCTGGTGCTTCGTATCCTTCAAGACAGAGGGATGGGGTCATGGGGTGCTGGTGGGTGGGCAGGCAGTTCCTTGTGGGCATCCCCTGTGTCTCTTGGCTCCTTGACATGACCCTCTCAAGACCTGAAGCGCTTCTCAGAGGCCAGGATACGAACGAGCAAGCTCACCACCTTCGTCAACTTCCAGCTGAAGGACTTGGACCTCCGGGAGTTTGCCTCGCAGAGCTGCAGTGAGTGTTGGACCCTGCATCACTCCAGCCCAGACCTGGCCTCCCAGTGACTCCTGGCTGGGTCACTCATTGTCCCCAGGGTGCAGTGGGTGGCAGAGGCATGGAGGGTGGGTGGCAACTGATCCCTCCTGGCCCCAGCTCAGTGCTGGTACCTCCTGTATGAGGACAGGCTGAGAGAGTTGGGGTTGTTCAGCCTGGAGAAGAGAAGGCTCCAGGGAGACCTTAGAGCAGTCTCTCAGTACTGAAAGGGGCTCCAGGAAAGCTGGGGAGGGGCTCTTGATCAGAGAGTGCAGGGACAGGATAAGGGGGAATGTTTTTAAGCTGAAAGAGGGGAGACTGTGATGAGATCTTAGGAAGAAATGTTTTGCTGTGAGGGTGGGGAGGCCCTGGCCCAGGTTGCCTTGAGAAGTGGTGGCTGCCCCATCCCTGGAGGTGTTCAAGGCCAGGCTGGATGGGGCTTTGAGCCCCCTGATCCAGTGGGAGGTGTCCCTGCCCATAGCAGGGGGTTGGAACTGGATGGGCTTTGAGGTCCCTTCCAACCCAACCCATTCCATGATCCTATGTTGGGCGACAGTGGGGCAGCAGCTGGCACAGCTGAGCGTCCCCCTCACTCCCCACAGACCACGCCATCTACAACCTCTACGCCGTCTCCAACCATTCGGGCACCACCATGGGGGGACACTACACCGCCTACTGCAAGAACCCCCTCTCCAGCGAGTGGCACAGCTTCAACGACTCCCGGTGAGGCTGCACGTGGGGCAGGGACAGCTGTGGGGTCGGGGCAAGCAGGGACCTCCCTTGCCCAGGGCACCCTGGTGCTCATCCCCATTGCTCGTCTCCCCATCTCCGCAGGGTAACCCCGATGTCCTCCAGCCACATCCGCAGCAGCGATGCCTACCTGCTCTTCTACGAGCTGGCCAGCCCATCCTCCCGCATGTAGCCAGCCCTGCCTCCCTGGGGACCCCTGGGCCACCCCTCAGAGCTCCCCCAGGTGCAAGAGGGAGGTGAAGAGGAGACTCCCCGAGGTGGCTGCAGCAGGAGGCAGCCAGGAGCAGACCCAGGCAAGGAAGCTCCAGTTCCAAACCAAGGAGGGCAGCCCGTGGCAGGGCAGGGCCCAGGCAGCTCAGGCACCTCCTGGTCGCTGGTGTTTGTTTTTTTTACCTTGGGGTACATTTTATTTCCTTTATTTTTGTTGGTGTGTAATAAAACCACGGAGGAAGGGACTCTACGGGCACGGGGCCACCTGTCCCATTGACTCAGCCAGGACCTCTGCTCCCCTGGGGGAGCACCCAGAGCTTGGGACCCAGGAGAGCATCCCACATCCCTCTTGGCGCTCCTGTTCTGCTTGGCCATCTCAGAGGATTCACAAACTGCTCCCAGCCTCTTCCCAGCACTTCTGAACCTCCTGGTCCTTCAGTTGCCTCCGTCCCACCTCGGGCAGCTCAGCCCCACCAGGTGCCCCATGCACACTCCTCAAAGAACCTGAGCTCACCGGACTCACGGACAGGAAGGAAGAAAATGACATTTTGTGGAATTTATATGTATTTATAGTGGACTTTGCTCAACCTGGAGCGCCCCTGCTGCTTTCCTGGCTCTCCAGGGACTTGCCTCGGGGGATGCCTCGGGTAGGTTTTTACCTGCCTCCTCATACGACGGTGCCTTAAACCATTTAGGGGAGCGGGAGGCCGGTGGGGGCTGCACTGTGGAGGAGAGGGAGGGGAGGACAGCGGCTTTCCGGGACCACCTGCAATCAGGAGCACCCCTGGGTACCCGGGGATGCGCATTCCCCCCTGCCCTGCCGCTCACTTCTCCACCTAGCAAACGCCAGTGGCCTTTTTTAGCCTTTTTCTCTAATTTATTCTCCTACCCATCCTGCAGGGGGGGGGTGAGAGATGGGCCTGACCCTGCACTATCCCACCCCGCAAAGCAGCTACGCCCAAACCCAGCAACCTGTCCTGCTTTGCCCTCGCTGGTCCAGGCTGAGCAGTCTCATGCCTTGAGCATCCCACTTAGCCTTGGAGGGGGGCTCAGGGGAGGGCAGGCCAGGCTGGAGGGGTGTCCCACGGCAGGTCCCGGCCCCGGGGCAGCGTTGCTGCTTGGCAGGTGGCTTGTTTACTGTGTAAGCAAGAGGGGCAGGAAACGTCTTGTACAAGGGAGACTCGTGCAGGAATAAATTTTAGCTTGAACAGAGCGCTGTGTGCGTGGGTTGGTCTCCAGGTGGGCAGCGAAGGGCTGCGGCAGTGGGAGGGAAACTGAGCCACGAAGCTGGGCTGTGACACCACCAGTGTCCAAGCAGCCTGCCCAGAGGTGCAGGAGCAGCCCTGGAGCGAGGGACATCATAGAATCATTTGGTTGGAAAAGACCTTTGAGATCATCGAGTCCAACTGTACCTTGTCCAATACTAAATCATCCCTGAGCACCTCATCTTCCCATCTTTTGAACCCCTCCAGAGATGGGGACTCCACCACCTCCCTGGGAAGCCTCTGCCAGTGCCTGACAACCCTTTCAGTGAAGAAATTTTTCCTGATGTCTATTCTGAACCTCCCCAGCACGATTCGAGGCCGTTCCCTCTCATCCTACCACTTGTCACTTGGGAGAACAGGATGTGGGAGAAGGCAGATCTCATCCATCCTTGGTGCTTGGGGGCAGAGGGAGCGTTTCCTCCACCTCCAGCCCTACAGAGCTCCCAGTGCCCACACTCTTCCCCCAAAGCCCCTGAACAATGGTCCCTTTCTCCCCTGCTTAGGGATGGAAATGGGCACCGAGGCATTAAGGGGCAGCTGGAACGCGGGCGGTGGGGCTCGGGCACCCAGCACTTGGCAGGTGGAAGGGAAGGAGGGAGATGATCCTCCTGGGCTCCCCAATCCCTTTGGTTGGTGGGGATCCTGGAGGCAGCAGGTGAACCAACAACCACTCCATGCGCCCCAGAGCAGGGTCTCTGGGCTCCCAGCAGGATGGGTGCGAGCACACCTTCCCCTTTAAGACGCTGGTTCTCGGTGCAGCCGCCTGACCTCGGCATCCTCAGCTGAGCTGGATTAACAGGGTGAGGGGGCCTGCAGAGGGGACTGGGGCCGCCGGCCTCCTGGGGCTCCTCACACTCCTGGCAGGCTGGGCATGGACCTCGGAGCTCCGTGGGGGTCAGAGCTGGGACAGCACGTGTAGGCACAGCTGGTGCTGCCACTGCCCTGGTGCGTGGAGCACCCCACGCTGCCCCAGCACCCATGGGTGCAGCTAGGGAGGAGCAGGTGGTGGGGCACGAGGCTGTGCTGGAGGGCAGAACATGTTGGGGAGGCTTTTAGCCAGGCTGCACTGGGAATCGCCCATCGCCATGAAAGACCTCACGGAGATCACGCTTTGCCCTGAGGCTCTGGACCACAGCAAGGTAGGGCTGGGGGTGAGGAGGGTCCCTGCTCACCCATCCGTGGGTCCCCGTGGTGCCACCCACATTTGCTTTCCTGCAGACTGAGTTCTGCAACCCTGTCTTTGAGGGCGAGGAGCCCCGGGCAGTGTCAAGCACCGAAAGCCTGCCGGAGGAGGATGGGACCAGCCCAGCATCGCCCCGCGACGGCCTCGGTACCAGCATGGGGGGGTTGTACCCATGGGGCCACCAGGAGCACCCGTGGGTCTGGGGGTGGTGGGGCAAGATCTGGGGCCGTTTAGGGGACCCTTCAGCACCCCAGGGACAAGAGGCTGGGATATGCCCTGCCAGGGCTCAACTGGCCATGTAAGGAGGTGGGAGGGTAGAAGCACCCCAGCTCTGCCCCCCCTTCCTTGCCCCCACCCACAGGCCAGCAGCTCTGGGGCCAGGCAGGGTGGCAGTACCGCCCCGACTGCAAGTTCACCTGGCTCTGCGTGGCTCTGATGAGCACCATCCTCCTCTTCCTCATCGCCCTCCTGTTGGGCGTCATCATCCACCGTGAGTGCCCCAGCTGGGGGACGGGGCTGTGACCATGGGGTGGGGGACACAGAACGGGCTCGGGTCGGGGGAGAGAGGCACGGGGAGGGCACCCAGCCTAGAGAGGACCTTGCAGAATCTGCCCACCGTGGGGAGAGAGCACCTATCATGGGCAGAGAGTGCCCACCGTGGGGACAGAATGCCCAGCCACTAAAGCAAGGGTGATTTCCACCTCCCTGGGATGTGGACAAGGTCATTGAGCACCATGAGACCCACAGGGGATGCCCTGCGACCTGCACATGTGTGGAGCAGGGTGGGAGCACAGGTGGGATCTGGGTGGGCTTCTCCTCTCTGCTGGGGCTGAGCTGTCCCTGCTCTTCCTTGGCTACAGAGCTGACGTCCCCGCAGCCACCCAGTGCCCCAGCCACAGTGCTGCCCGCGCGTGGCACTGCCACCACCACCACAGCACCCACCCAAAGGGACCCCTCAGCCCTAAAATCATCTGCCACCCCCACCCAGAGCTGGCTGCCCACAGCCGGCACGCCAGCACCAGGTAAGATCTACACAGGACGTTGTGTTGGGATGGTGATGCCCTGCAGCACCAACTCACGTCCACACTGTTGTCCCAGAAGCCTGTGGTGGGATCCTGCGTGGTCCTGAGGGCTCCTTCAGCTCTCCCAACTACCCTGGCCCCTACCCACCCGACGCACTCTGCATCTGGCGCATCGAGGTGAGCCCCGGCCTCGCCATCCAGCTGAAGATGGAGACGTTCAGCGTGGAGGGCGCTGCCTCCTGTCTCTTCGACCGCGTGGAGCTCTACGAGGAGCAAGGAGCAGGCAGCACGGATCCTGCCCCGGCTCGGGTGGGTCCAACCAGGTAGGGTCCCTCAAACCCAGAGAGCCTGGTGGTGCAGTGGGGAAGGGGCACTACAGAATCATGGAATGGTTTGGGTTGGAAGGGACTTCAAAGCCCACCCAGTTCCACTCCCCTGCCATGGGCAGGGACACCTCCCACTGGATCAGGGGGCTCAAAGCCTCATCCAACCTGGCCTTGAACACCTCCAGGGATGGGGCAGTGACAGTGTCCCTGGTTCCAGTGTCTCACCGCCCTCATTGTGAAGAATTTCTTCTTAATGTCCAATCCAAATCTTCCCCCTTCCAATTCAAAGCCATTCCCCCTCGTCCTATCTCTCCAGGCCCTTGTAGAAAGCCCCTCCCCAGCTTTCCTGGAGCCCCTTTCAGTCCTGGGAGGCTGCTCTAAGGTCTTCCTGGAGCCTTCTCTTCTCCAGGCTGAACAATCCCAACTCTCTCAGCCTGTCCTCACAGCAGAGGTGCTCCAGCCCTCGGATCATCTCCATGGACTCCTCTAGGACTGTTCCAACAGTTCCATGTCCTTCTTTATGTTGGGGATTCCAGAACTGGATGCAGGACTCCAGGTGGGGTCTCACCAGGGCAGAGCAGAGGGGCAGAATCCCCTCCCTCACCCTGCTGGCCACACTTCTTTGGATGCATCCCAGGACACAGGTGGTGTTCTGGGCTGTGAGCGCACGTTACCAGCTCCTGTTGAGCTTCTCATCAATCAACACCCCCAGGGACGAGCGGTGTCACCTCTTGTTTTGCCCCCAGGTTTTGTGGTAACGTGGTCCCCCCAACGTTCAACACCAACTCCAACCACCTGCGCGTCACCTTCATCTCCGACAGCAGCGTTGGCGCCCCTGGCTTCAGCGCCCACTACCGCGCCGTGGCTCCCAGTGAGAGTGAGTCCTCCCATCCCTGGCACTGCCAGGTCTCCTTGCTGCCAGCAGGCAGTCGGCAGCACTAGGAAGTCTCCTGTCACATCCAGAAGACTGGGAAAGGGAGGGTTCCTGGTGGAACATCACCACCAGCGTGGCCATCTCTGCCTGTGCTGCAGAGAGCTGTGCCTGGGATGAGCACTTTTGCGACCAGGGGCTCTGCCTCCACCTGGGCTTCGTCTGTGATGGTTTCCATGACTGCGTGGACAAGAGCGATGAGGCCAACTGCAGCCTGAAACACAAAGGTGGGCCAGGACCTCACCTGGAGCCCACAGCTCCTGTGGGACCAGAGGACACGGTGTTGGGCAGAGGGTGGCATGGATGGGTGAGTGAGGAGATGGGGTGAAGGGAGAGGGGCAGGGGGTAAAACTCTGTGTGTGTGTCCCCCTCCAGAGTGCGGGGGGCCACTGACCACCTTGGAAGGACACTTCTCCACTCCAAACCATCCCCAGCCTTACCCACACCAGCAGGTGAGAGAAGGGATGGAGGCGGGAGGAGAGTGAGGGCAGGCAGGGAGGAAGGCAACTTCCCCCGAGGAGAGCTGGGGGTGCTCCCACCTGGCTTCACGGATGTCCCCACCTGCCCCCTGCCCTGCAGCTGTGCCTCTGGCAGATCTCGGTGCCCGTGGGCCACGTCATCGACCTGCACTTCCACAACTTCAGCCTGGAGACGCACGAGGACTGCAGCTTCGACTTCGTGGAGGTGCACGACAGCGCGGGCACGGGGACAGCCAGCCTCATGGGCAGGTACGGGCTCACCCCCGGTACCTCCAGCCCTGCTGCTCCAGCACTGGACTCCCGTGGTTCAGTTGGAGAAACCGAGGCACGGGGCAGGCTGGCCAGGAGGATCCACCAGAGGACAGGGTTTGGGGAGGTGTTGGTCAGCCCCGCTGCCCACCCTGACACCGTCCCTCACCCCACGACCCCAGGTTCTGCGGCCACCAGCTGCCACCCACCCTGACATCCTCACGCCACGTCATGACCGTCCTCTTCGTGGCAGATGAAGGAGTAGCAGATGATGGTTTTTTTGCCACCTACCAAGCTCGCAATGCCACTGAGAGTAGGTAGCCAGGGGCACAGGCTGCCCTGAGGGACTCTGGTCACTGTCATAGAGTCATGGAATGCTTTGGGTTGCAAGGGACCTCAAAGCCCATCCAGTTCCAACCACCCTGCCACAGGCAGGGACACCTCCTGCTGAATCAGGGGGATCAAAGCCCCATCCAACCTGGCCTTGGACACCTCTAGTGATGGAGCATCCACTACTGCTCTGGGCAACCTGGGCCAGGGCCTCCCCACCCTCACAGGAAAACATGTTTTCCCAAGATCTGATCTCAATCTCCTTCTGTCCCTGGGGGTCTTCATGCCAGATTGGATAAAGCCCTGGAAAAATCTGCTTTCACCCGTAGCTGACCCTGTTTGGAGCAGGAGGTTGGTCTATAGACCCTTGGGGTGCCTTCTCACCTGAATTATCCTATAGCCCCATTGATCCCATCCATCGGAATGTGGCCTGGAAGTGCTCCCCTGCACACAGGCACAATCCATCACCCAGGGAACCTGGGATATTCCTAATCTGGACCAACAATGGTCACCTATGGCCATGGCTGTGAGGTGCTCTGCAGCCACTCATTGGGATGTCCTCTGGCTGGTGACCAAGAAGAGCAGGGATGGGATGGTCAGCATGGGCACAGGCTGATTCCCAGCCATGGACAGCCTGTTATCTGCCCATGCCCATGCCCTGCCTCGCTGGCCCCTCTCACCCTAGAGACCTGCAGCCCCACCGAGTTCTCCTGCGGGAACGGTGAGTGCCGGGCGCTGGAATCCGTGTGTGATGGTTGGCACGACTGTCCCGATGGCACTGATGAGCTGAACTGCACCGGGGTCTCTTACCCAGCCTTCGGTGAGTGCTGAGCACCCCTGGGTGCTCCACTCAGCACTCAGCAACCCCCCTGAGCCCACCTGGACCAGGAGAGTCTTGAGGCACACCTGGTGGGCATCACTGCCTCTGTAAGTAGTGAAGCATCTCCTCCTGTGGCAGGGTCTGTCTGTGAGCCTGTGGAAGTGGAGATGTGCCTGGGCTTGGGCTACAACGACACATCTTTCCCCAACATCTGGCTGGCCATCCCAGACCAAGAAGGAGCTGCCGAGGTGCTGCAGGACTACCAGGTGAGCTGCCCAGGGGGCGCTGCAGGTGGAGGTGCCCCCACCACACCACACCACACCACGCCGTGCCGTGCTCACCACTGCTCTCCTGCAGACGCTGATGGAGCTCGCCTGCTTCCAGCACCTCCGCCTCCTCATCTGCAGCCTCTTCGTGCCCAAGTGCACCCCGGATGGGGGGGTCCTGCAGCCCTGCCGAGCCGTGTGCTTGGCTGCCGAGACGCGGTGCCACCAGTCCCTCGGGCTCCTCGGCATCCTCTGGCCCATCAACTGCAACATCCTGCCTGACTCCAATGACCCCATAGAGTGCTTCCAGCCCTGACCTGGCAAGGAAAGAGGAGCAGAGGCTGAAGCTGCCTGCCCAGAGCTGTTCTCCCACCCCAAGTGTCCTTCCCATCCTGCAAATGGCCAGCTGCTGGGGTGGCCACCATGAGCAGCACCCCATGGCTTGGCTCCTCACCTGCCCTGGGGTCAGGTCCCTCTGTTCAGTGCCTGGATGCCATGGGTGTGCCCACAGGACCAAGTCCCTGGAGAGCTGGTGGACCTTCCCAGCCTTGCTATAGGGAAAGGCTTTTGCTGGAAGGGCTGTAGTTGAGCTGGGGACACCATGCAAAGTCCTCCTGCCAAGCAGAAGAATCATAGAATGGTTTGGCTTGGAGGGACCTTAAAGCCTATCCAGTTCCAACTCCCCTTGCCATGGGCAGGGACACCTCCCACTGGATCAGGATGGTGGCAAGAGGTCTTGGCGCTGCCTCCCCATCCTCAGCCAACCCCAGGCACATTGGCCAGAGCTGTGCATCCTTCCAGGCTCACTTCTTTCAGCCTTTCCAGACTGTTCACAACCTTACTGCAGCCCTCAGGCAGCTGCTAGCCCAGCAAGAGAAGGGTTAATGCTCCCCAGATGGAGCAAGGCTGGGCCAAGCTGCAGGCAGAAGAACATCCCAGGGCTGCCCATGTCCTGCAGCCCCAAAGGAGCAGAATAAACAGCATGAGCAGCTAAAAAACTTGCTGGAGCCCATTTGGGGAAAGTCTGCACGTGGGTCCTGCCAGATCCTAGGGGAAACTGAGGCATGGGCCAAGGGAAGGAAGTGAGGGCTGGGCTGGGGTGTCTGAGCAGGAATGGAAGGGTGCAGGGGACATTGTTTGTCTGCAGGGGGAATGGGGTGCTGGCTGTGCCCTTGATGGGCTGGGGGACACAGATGGATCTCAGAGGGGGCCAAGCTGGCAGCCCCAGGGTGCAGGAAAGGGAGGGCATCCTGCTCCAGCAAGATCTGTGGCTCTGCTGGCTCTGCTGGCTTCAGGCCACCCCGATGGCCACAGCCTGGCAACACCCAGTGGCCACAAACCAGCTCCCAGCTGGCCAAAACCAACAGCCCTTTCACACCTTGGGAGAGAGGAGCCAGGTGGCTCCGTGCCAGCACCCAGCCTGTCCCTGGACATCAGTGGGAAGGAAGGCTCGGCTGGCAATGTCACCCACACCACTGTGAGCAGAAGGAGAAGAAAGCCAGCAGTGCCCCACGCTTCCCACCCTGAGCGCATGGGAAAGTCCCAAACCCACTGGGCTTACTGGGAGTGGGACCCAGCTGGGCCAGCGCTTTGCAGCCAGCACAGCCACCCCTGCTCAGGGGACACGGGGCCCACCCAGTTCCATCGCTCCCTGAGCATCCCAGCTGCTGCAAGCTGGCTGCAGGCCACGGGGGCTGCTCCCAGCCACAGGACCACCCCACCACTGGGCTCCTGACGGTGTCCCTTGGCCGCCCTCTGTGCTGGAACAAGTTAAAGGAGAGCTGGGAGCGCCTTCGAGAACCGGGCACAGGCCCAGCTTCGCCACGTGCCGCGGTCCCCTAGGGCTGGTCCTGCATCCCGGCGTGGCCGCGGCGCTGCTCTGCCCGTGCTCCCACCTGCCTGGCACATCCCAACCTGCTCATCCCCACACCCTGTGCCCTGCGCTGGCACCCTTGGCTGGCTCCTACAGCACCCCAGGGATGCTCCATGGGCTGGCACTGCCGGTGTGCGCGTGCCCTGCATCCCCCTTGCATCATCCCTGCTGTCACTCAGGGCACCCGCGTACTCTGAGGATGCTCTTCTCCTTCTCCAACTCTGCCTTTGCTGCACTTCCCTCCCTTGGCCTTTTTCTTGTTCTGCTTTCACTCTTCTGCCTGTTCCCTCTCATTTCCCTTCCCTCCATCCTGCTGCCCAGCCAAGGTGGTTGGCAGCCCATTCCTTCTCTGGTTTTGCCAGGTTATTTGTCTCCCTCTCCCTCCCCCCTCCTTCTGACACCATGGGGTTTATTTTCCTTTTTCTCCTTGTCTTGTAGCTTTTGGCTCCCAAAGCACTTGATTTCCTTTGGAGTTTGGGAGGAGAGACGTGAGGAGGAGGAGGGGGGTGGTGGGTGGAGAGGCTGCCTCTCCTAGGGCCTTCGTCAGAGCAAAGTTGGTCAGGAAGAACCCTTCCACCGCCGGAGAGCAGCGAGGTGGGACCGGAGCAGCGGGATCGCAGTGAGTGGGGCTACCCAGTTCCATCCACCCTGCACTGGGGGGAACTGGGATTCAGAGTCCTGGCTTGGGTTCCTGGGCGGAGGAGAGACACTTTTTCTCCTCCTTTTCCTCTTTGTTGCAGCCATCGCGCCCAGGAGGGGGAAGAGAGCAACATTGCCGGGACAAGGCCACGGGGAGGGGACCGGTGTCGGCTGCGGGGCTCTGGTGTGGGATGGGATGCGATGGGATGGGGGCATCCCAGGTGAGGAGGGTCGTGCCCAGCACCGGGGTGGCTCAGCACAGCCAGGGATGCTGCAGCCCCAGTCAGTGGTGCCCCAGGGAGCTGAGCTGCCGGCAGCAGCGATGTGCCAAGGGCTGGGCCACGAGGCAGCCCCGCGCTGCCGCCCCACCACAACTTCTCCAGATGCAACAAGCCCACCCCATGCCCAGCTCGTGGCTCTCCCTGCAGGTGACACCCCAGCAGTGCCCCACAGACACTGAAAACACCGGCAAATAAACTCTCTAAGAATTGCTTTGGAGCTTTAAAAAGCAGCATCCTTTAATTCAGAGCTGGATGCATGAGGGAACGATTCCCATCCACCGTGCATGTCCCCCAAGAGCTGGGACAGAAGATACTTCCCACTTACATGCATGTGTGTAAATTTTCCCAGAAATCCTATGCATATTCTATAAACTTTCCAAAGACTAATTTTAATGTTTTTATGAACTTCACAACAGCCAAATCTCTGCTCACTGGAGCTTTGGAGCCAGTTCTGTCTGACCTTCTGTTTTAGACAGGGAAAGGCTGCAAACAGAAGGAGACACATCTGTTGAGCACAGACCATAATTAACACAAGATGCCACTGTTTGCAAAGGCAGGTAGTGACGGGACAAGGGGGAAGGGCTTTAAACTGGAAGGGGGAAGAGTTAGATTAGACATTAGGAAGAAATTCTTCACAATGAGGGTGGGGAGGCCCTGGAAACAAGGAAGTGGTGGTTGCCCCATCCCTGGAGGTGTTCAAGGCCAGGTTGGATGGGGCTTTGAGCAACCAGAGGGGGCTGGAAGAGGATGGGCTTTAAGGTCCCTTCCAACCCAACCCATTCTGTAATTCCCAGCCCTCTTCTCTGAGGTCCCCAGAGCTGTTACCCCTCTTTGCTCTCCTCCAGCCTCTCCGCGGCAGACGAGATGAAGCAGCTCTTCCTCCTCTTCCTCCTTGGGCTCATTGCCAGCTCCTCACAGATCGAAGACAACAAGATTCCTGGGCTGTGCTCGGGGCAGCCGGGCATCCCAGGGACCCCGGGCTTGCACGGAGGGCAGGGGCTGCCGGGCAGAGATGGCCGCGACGGCCGGGATGGAGCGACAGGGATGCCAGGGGAGAAGGGTGAGATGGGCCCTCCAGGTGAGAAAGGACACGTCCCAGATGGGGGACGTTCTCTGCCCTTCCTGTGGGGAATGCCCTCATGTCAGGGAGTTGAGCCTGGGAAGTTGGCACAGCCTTACATTGCCAAATCAAGAGTGAATCCTACCAAAGTGCCCCTTTCATGCCACCACTACCCCTTTGGTCCTCCCTGTGGTGACCTCGTGCTCCTTGTCACTGGCAGAGCTGCATTTTCTCTGTTCCCACTGCCATCCCTCTCTTCAACCCCCCTCTTTAGGAGGGCCCACTAGGCTGGCCCTCAAATAAGGTTGTATGAGCTCTTCCCTGGCTCCTGGGCTGGATATTTCCAAGCCTATGAGGGTCTTTCCAACTTCCCATTGCCGCTGTGCCCATCAGCACATCCATCTGGTCCTGCCTGTGGTGGTTCCTCAAGCAGAGCACTGGCCGTGGTGGGTGTTCCCCACCCACCTCCCATGCGATGGGTGGGATTGGGGCAGGGAGAGGACGGATGGTGGAAGGTGGCGGTGGCTTAGAGGTGACCTTGTCCCCTTCCTGCCTGCCCCAGGAGCACCGGGTCCCCGTGGAGAGGTGGGCAGCCCTGGCACGGACGGCAGGCACGGCGAGAAGGGGGCGCAGGGCGAGTGCGCGGTCGCCCCTCGCTCGGCCTTCAGCGCCAAGCGCTCCGAGTCCCGCAGCCCACCGCTGGCCGACCAACCCATCCGCTTCGACGTGGTGCTCATCAACGAGCAGGGCCACTACGACCCCACCACGGGCAAGTTCACCTGTGAGGTGCCCGGCCTCTACTACTTCGCCGTCCACGCCACCGTCTACCGCGCCAGCCTCCAGTTTGACATCATGAAGAACGGCCAATCCATCGCCTCCTTCTTCCAGTACTACGGGAACTGGCCCAAGCCCACCTCGCTCTCCGGAGGAGCCCTGGTCCGCCTGGAGCCCGAGGATGAGGTGTGGGTGCAGGTGGGCGTGGGGGACTACATCGGCTTCTACGCCAGCGTCAAGACTGACAGCACCTTCACCGGCTTCCTCGTCTACTCCTACTGGCAGAACTCCGCCGTCTTCGCTTGAGCCAGCCCCGGGCTGTGGCCAGAGATGGGCTGTGAGCCCATTCCCACCCACTGGAGACCCGGTGAGGGCACTGCCAGGCTCTGGCCGCGTCAAAGCTGGGACACCAGGAGCAGTGCAGGGTGGGAATTCGGCCCCTCTGCCAGCCCAGGGGTGGCCGGGAGCATCCCTTGAGCAGCGCCGTGTAAGAGCTAAGTAGTATTTCGGGCTCTTGGTTCTGGTGGAAGATGCCACAATAACCTGGTTGCCACATATTGCTCTCCATAGCCACCTTGGCTTGCACCGTAGCCCCACCAGCATGGGCTCAGCCCCCAATCCCGTGCCACCAGCTTCTCCCCCATGCACATCCCGGGCTGCCTGGCCGCTGGCACGGCGAGGGACCCATCCCACCACCATCCTGGCATGCCCCAGGGATAATGCCTTCTCCTTCCCACCACCCTGGTGGCTCCTCCACCTCCTTCACCCACAATAAAGGGCTCCTCAGCCACGCGTGTGCCTGCTGCATGTGCGCCCGTCCCTGGGTGCCAGGATCCTCAGGGGACACCGGGTGTGGGGAGGGCTCCGTGGGTGATGGGGAGACCTCATCACTCTCTCTGCAGCTCCTGGAAAGGAGGTCGTGGTGAGGTGAGTGTTGATTTCTTCTCCCAGGAACTGAGGGATGGGATGAGAGGAAATGGTCTCAATGCACCGGGGGAGGTTTAGAGTGGATATTAGAGAAAAAAAATCTTTACTTAAAGAGTGGTGAAGCCCTGGCAGAGGCTGCCCAGGGCAGTGGTGGGGTCTCCACCCCTGGAGGGGTTCAAAGAATGTGTAGATGTGGCACTTTGGGATATGGTTTAGCAGGCACGGTTGGGTTTGGGCTGACGGTTGGACTGGATGAGCTTAGAGGTCTTTCCACCCTTAATGATTCCATGATTCTGTGAGGGCTGTGGGAGGTACTGGGGGGGATCTCAGGCTGGGGATGGAGTGACCGCTCATGGGCCACCGTCTGCAGCAGCAGGGCCAGCAGTAGCCACTAGATGGAGGCATCAGCATCTCTTTGGGGGACCCTTCGCTGTGGCAGTCCCCGTGCTCCCTCCCCAAAGCCTCGGGAGGGCAGGGGAGGCAGGGGACCCCCCTCACCCCATCCCTGGCACCCTGCGAGGACCCAAGCCTTGATGCAAATGAAGGTCTCATTGCCCCCAGGGCCACCACGGTGGGAGCTGGTTTGCTCAGGGCAAGGAGGGGTCCCTGGTCCTACGGGGTGAGGAAAATGTTGGGGGGCTGTGGGGTTGGCCCCACACTCCTGGGATTGAGTTGGGGGGCCCCTTTCTGTCCCCTTGCCCACCCCAGGGTGAACGTGCTGACCCATCTCCGAGAAAGGTCCCTATTTTTAACAGAGGAATGAAGAGCTTCCTCATTCCGGCCCAAAAATAGGGCCCTACAGGGACCAGGCAGGGAGGGGGCTCCTGGCCAGGGGCCCAACTCCTTCACCACGACAGGGATGGATGCTCGGGATGGCAGCTGAGCTCCTCTCCCAGCCATGCCAGTGGGACCTGCAGGTGGCCACCAGCGCAGGACCCCTCCTCTGGCCCCACTGCCCTGCTGCCCCCCCAAGATGTTCCGTGCAGAGCCTGCAGGACCATGTCCACGTCCATCTGGGATGAACAAAGCCTGCATCCCTGTCAGCCAGCAGCTATGGGGTCAGCACCACCCCCCAAAGGCTGCCCACCGCCCCCCATCTGGGACTGGGGACACGGGGACATCTGAGGACACATCACTGCCTGGGACTTGGAGAGGGATGCACAGTCCAGCAGCTCCAAGGACTATCCCATCCCATGAGGGGTCTGTGGAGATGCTGGGAGCAGGGGTGAAGCCTCACTCTGCCCTTGGGGGGCAGGAGGGCTCTGCTAACCATCTTGCAGGGTCCTCTTCCCGGGCCTGGGCCAGAGTGGAAGCATCTCCTTGGGTTGATGGCCTTTTCTGTAACCAGAGCCACCCAGGGACAACCAGCACTGCAGAGCAGATCGATGGCCAACGCTGTCTATTCTGGGAGGAGGAAAATGACTTTTTCTTGAGAGGAGGTGTGCTCGCTTCGGCAGCACATATACTAAAATTGGAACGATACAGAGAAGATTAGCATGGCCCCTGCGCAAGGATGACACGCAAATTCGTGAAGCGTTCCATATTTTTTGACCTCCCTTTCAAATGCCACCTTTCCAACTACCCCTACAAAACAGGTTTGGGGTGTTGGAGTTTGATGCTCAGGTGGAGGATAGTGTGACAGAGAACTCACCCGAGGAGGCTCTTAACCACACATTGCCCATCAGACAGGTCAGGACTTCAAGCAAGAAAAAGAAAAGGAGGGTCATTGTAGTGGGAGACTCCCTTCTGAAAGGGACGGAGGGCCCTATTTGTAGGATGAACCCAACTCATAGGGAAGTCTGCTGCCTTCCCCAAGCCCGGGTACACGACATTGCCAAGAGACTCCCAGACCTAGTTAAACCATCAGATTATTACCCGCTTGTGGTGGTACAAACTGGTGGTGATGAGCTAGCGAAAAGAGGGGCAAGGGTAGTCAAAAAGGGATTCCAGGAGCTGGGACGGTCACTGGATAGGGCAGGAGCACAGGTGGTGTTCTGCTCGGTTCCTTCGGTGGCAGGGATGTATACAGATATGAACAAGAGAATATATGCTGTTAATAAATGGCTTAGGGGCTGGTGCCGGCAGAGGAATTTTGGGTTCTTTGATCATGGGGAAACCTTTACGGCACCTGGCCTGCTTGACTCAGATGGGTCTCGCCTAACTCCAAAGGGTAGGAGGATCCTAGCTCAGGAGCTGGCAGGACTTGTTGAGAGGGCTTTAAACTAGGCATGAGGGGGGAGGGGGGAGTAACTAGGCTCACCAAAGATGTTCCTGTGGAGGATGAGCCATCTCAAAGGGTGTCGTCAGTAACCCAACTGAAGTGCATGTACACAAACGCACGCAGTATGGGAAACAAACAGGAGGAGCTTGAAGTCCTGGTCCAGCGGGAGAGCTATGACAGAGTTGCTATCACGGAAACGTGGTGGAATGACTCTCATGACTGGAGTGCGGCCATGGAAGGCTACAGGCTCTTCAGGAGAGACAGGTGTGAGAGGAGGGGTGGAGGGGTGGCCCTCTACACTAGGGAAACCCTGGATGCTGTCGAAGTCGAGATCGGTGATGACCAGGTTGAGTGCCTGTGGGTAAGGGTCAGAGGGGCGGTCAGGTCTGACCTCCTGGTTGGAGTATGTTACAGACCGCCCGACCAGGATGAGGAGGTGGATCTTCTATTGTTTAAGCAGCTGGAGGCTGCCTCTAGATCGGCTGCCCTTGTTCTTTTAGGTGACTTTAACCTCCCGGATATCTGCTGGGAACTTAACACTGCCGAGAGGAGGCAGTCCAGGAGGTTCTTAGAGTGTATTGAGGAGTGCTTTCTGTCACAGCTGGTGAGTGAGCCCACCAGGGGTGAGGCTCTTCTTGACCTGCTGTTTACAAACAAAGAAGGGCTGGTGGGTGATGTTGGTGTCAGAGGCTGTCTGGGATGTAGTGATCATGAGATAATCAGGTTCTCTCTAAACAATGTAAAAAGAAAAGCCAGGAACAGAACATCGATGCTGGACTTTCGGCGGGCAGATTTTGAATTATTTAAGGAATTGGTCAGGAAAGTTCCCTGGGAAATAGTTCTTAGTGGCAAGGGGGTCCAGGAAGGCTGGATACACTTCAAGAATGAAATCTTGAAGGCGCAGGAGCGGGCTGTCCCCATGTGTTGTAAGAAGAGTCGTAGGGGCAGACGGCCAGCCTGGATGAGTAGGGAGCTTCTGAAGGAACTAAGTAACAAAAAGAGGATGTATCGTCGTTGGAAAGAAGGGGACGTAAGCCACGTCATGCTCAAAGATGTTGTTAAGTCGTGTAGGAGGAAAATCAGGGAAGCAAAAGCCCAGTTCGAGCTCAAATTGGCCACTTCTGTTAAGGATAATAAGAAGAGTTTTTATAAATATATCAATGGTAGAAAGAAGGGCAGCAGCGACCTCCACTCCTTGTTGGATGTGGAGGGAAATATAGTAACCACTGATGCAGAGAAGGCCGAGGTACTTAATGCCTTCTTTGCCTCAGTTTTCAACAGTAAGGATGTCAGCGTGCTTGACAGTTGGCCCTCTGAAGTGGTTGATGGGGGCAGGGTTGGCCCTCCTGCAATCCATGAGGAGGAAGTTAGAGACCTGCTGAGCCACTTGGACCCTCATAAGTCTATGGGGCCGGATGGGATCCATCCTAGGGTGTTGAGAGAGCTGGCGGATGAGCTTGCTAAGCCGCTCTCCATCATCTTTCAGCAGTCCTGGCTCACTGGAGAGGTCCCAGAAGACTGGAAGTTGGCCAATGTGACGCCCATCCACAAGAAGGGCCGTAAGGATGATCCAGGTAATTACAGACCTGTCAGCCTGACCTCGGTCCCAGGTAAAATCATGGAGCAGATAATCCTGGGTGAAATCATGCGGCACCTGCAGAACGGTCAGGAGATCAGGCCCAGCCAGCATGGGTTTAGGAGGGGCAGGTCCTGCCTGACCAACCTGATCTCCTTTTATGACCATGTGACTCGCCTGGTGGATGAGAGGAAGGCTGTGGATGTGGTATACCTGGACTTTAGCAAGGCCTTTGACACTGTCCCCCACAGTAGACTCCTAGGGAAGCTGTCAGCCCGTGGCTTAGATGAGAGCACTCTGTGCTGGGTTAGGAATTGGCTGGATGGCCGAGCCCAGAGAGTGGTGGTGAACGGTGTCTCATCCAGTTGGTCACCAGTGGTGTCCCCCAGGGATCGGTGTTGGGTCCGGTCCTGTTTAATATCTTTATAGATGATCTGGATGAGGGGATTGAGTCCATCATCAGCAAGTTTGCTGATGATACCAAACTGGGAAGAAGGGTTGATCTGTTAGAGGGTAGGATGGCCCTGCAGAGGGACCTGGACAGATTGGAGAGATGGGCCGATTCCAATGGGATGATGTTTAATAAGTCCAAATGTCGGGTACTTCATTTTGGACACAACAATCCCATGCAGAGCTACAGACTGGGGACAGAGTGGCTGGAGAGTAGTGAGGCAGAAAGGGACCTGGGAGTGCTGGTTGACAGGAAGCTCAACATGAGCCAGCAGTGTGCCCAGGTGGCCAAGAAGGCCAATGGCATTCTGGCCTGCATCAGGAATAGTGTGGTGAGCAGAACCAGAGAAGTTATCGTCCCCCTGTACTCGGCACTGGTCAGGCCTCATCTGGAATATTGTGTACAGTTCTGGGCCCCCCAGTTTGGGAAAGATGTCAGGATACTGGAATGTGTTCAGAGGAGGGCAACGAAGATGGTGAAGTGGCTGGAGCATAAGCCCTATGAGGAGCGACTGAGGGAGTTGGGGCTGTTTAGTCTAAAGAAGAGGAGGCTCAGGGGAGACCTCATTGCTCTCTACAGCTACCTGAAAGGAGGTTGTAGTCGGTCAGGGGTTGGTCTCTTCTCTCAGGTGACCAGTGACAGAACTAGAGGGCATGGACTCAAGCTACGTCAGGGAAAGTTTAGGCTTGATGTGAGGAAGAAGTTCTTTACTGAAAGGGTGATTGACCATTGGAATGCGTTGCCCAGGGAGGTGGTGGAGTCGCCGACCCTGGAGGTGTTTAAGGGGAGATTGGATGTGGCACTGAGTGCCATGGTTTAGATGATGGTTGGTGTTAGTGTTGGGTTATAGGTTGGACTTGATGATCTCAGAGGTCCTTTCCAACCTTGTCATACTGTGATACTGTGATACTGTGATACTGGGGGTTGGGAGCATCCTCTGGTCCATCTCAGGATGTGGGGAAGCACAGCTAACAGAGGCAACCACTGTAGCCCCTGGTGCAGTCATTTCTGGGCTCTTTGAGATGCTCTTGGTCCTCTGGACACTTCATCTGGGATCATTGAGGGGTTACTGGGAACCCTTGGAGGAACCTGGGGCGGTGCCTGCTGCTGCCTGGGGAGGATGAGGAAGAGGATAAGGAAAAGGTTAGGGAAGGAGAGCCACAGGAGACCTTGACTTCTGGCAAGTTCCTAGGCAGCTCCAGCTGCTTCTCATGAGCTCTATCATCTGCCCCTGAGGAAGGAGAGCTGGAAGTCCCTGCTCCAGCTGAGCCCAGGTTAGGGAGGGGCCAGCAGCCCTTAAGCCAGTGCAAGGGTGAAGCCTATATAAGCCAGGCTCAGCATGTGGGTGCTGTAGCACAGGTGGCAGAGGCAGGAGGTCATGTAGGAAAGTGGGATTTGGGACTTTTTTAGGGGTATTTTGTTTTTTTAAAAATGTGCCAGTGCCTCTTTGAGCAGTGCACAACCTTGGCACACCCTGGTTGTAGTCTGAAGCAGCCTTTGGAGAAACTCTTCCTGCGATGCTGAAGGACACAGCCTGGCCAGCCCTGATCTGCAGAAGGTTCCTGGGGCCTCAGCCTTGGTGCACCTGGCTGGGAGCCTGCACAAGGTGTGTGGTTGTGCACCTCTTGGAGGTGTGCTGCCAACTGGACAAGGTCTGCAGGCTGTGTGGCATCAGAGAGGGCATGAAGGACACCAACTGGATCATCTCTGAGACCCTACAGCTACAAGAGCCCAAACCTTCAGCTATAGTGGAAGAGTGTGCACCTGCCAGGTTCAAAGGGGGAAATGCCTTTGAGGGAGAAGATAGTCCTGGTGACTCCTGGCAGCAAGAAGGTGGCTCCCACTCCACCCAAAAGCTTGGTTGTGGTGTAGGTTGAGCGCACTCATGGCCAACAAGGTGCAGGGAGCTCTCTCCAGTCACCTGCAGAGGACCTCTGCCAGCAGGCCAGCTGACCTGGTAAGGAGAGCTTTAAACTGGGAATGGTGGAAAAGGGGACAGTTGTCACATTAGGGATAAGGTGGGTGGGGTGGGCAGGCAAAGGGCTCAGGAGGTGTGAACAGCAGGGACTCTGCTACCAGCAGAACAGAATTGAAGTCACTTCAGTATGGGCAGCGTCCACAGGACAGGATTGTGGGCAAGGTGTCATGGTCTGGCTGGGAAATCAGGACCACTAATGCAGGCAGGATGGGGGCAGACAGGAGGAACTAATGGCCTGGAGAGAGTCCAGCAATGGGTTGTTCATTGTCTACTATCAGGGAGATCAAACCCTGGCACAGGATGCTCAGAGAGGTGTAGTAAAGTCTCCACCCATGGAGATGTTCAGAACCTGACTGTCCACAGTCCAGTCCAGCCTGCTGTAGCTGTCCCTGCCAGAGCTGGGCTGGGTGATCATGGTTTGGGTTGGAAGGGACCTCAAAGCCCATCCAGTTCCCCCCCAAGTGCCACGGGCAGGGACACCTCCCACTGGATCGGGGGCTCAGAGCTCCATACAACCTGGTCTTCAGCACCTCCAGGGATGGGGCAGCCACCACTTCTCTGGTTCCCTCTGGTTCCAGGGTCTCTCCATCCTCATTGTGAAGAACTTCTTCCTAATGTCTAATCTAAATCTCCACCCTTTCAATTTAAAAGTGTTCCCCCTCATCCTATCACTCTATGCCCTTGTAAAATCCCCTCCCCAGCTTTTCTGCAGCCCCTTTCAGTTCTGAGAGGCTGCTCCAAGGTCTCCCTGGAGCCTTCTCATCTCCAGGCTGATTTTTGAAGTCCCCGCCACCATCAGCCACCGTGTGTCCCCAAGGTATCAGCACTGTGTTTCTGGGATTGTCCCCGCGTTCAGGGAGCCGGGGTGGTTTCCCCGTGCCGAGTCACTAATGAGGGAGCAAATCTGGTACCCGGGAGCAGCTCAAAGCCCTCCCGCAGCTCGGCCGCTGCTCATCACCTGCTCCCTCCCTGCTGGCCCCGCATCATTATCTGCTCGTGCTGCGCATCTGCAGCGAGCGGGGGAGGGAGCCAGCTCCCTGCTGGCAGGAGGCGATGGCTTTGTCCCCCCCGGGCTGCATCCCCGCTGCATCCCGCAGGGCTGGGATGTTGCAGCTGGGCTGACAAAGGGGTCCCGGGGATTTTCCCGGGGGGGGAGGGGGCACTGGTTTGTGCAAGCTGTCAGCCCCCACCGCACCGGTGCCGTTCAGCTGGAGTAACCTGGCAGCGTCACGATCCTCCCTCCCCGGGGAAACGAGAATCACGGGATGGTTTGGGTTGGAAGGGACCTCAAAGCCCATCCTGTTCCATCCCCCCTGCCATGGGCAGGGACACCTCCCACTGGATCAGGGGCTTAAAACCCCATCCAGCCTGGCCTTGAACACCTCCAGGGATGGGGCAGCCACAGCTTCTCTGGGCAACCTGGGCCAGGGCCTCCCCACCCTCACAGGAAAACACTTCTTCCTAAAACCTCATCTCAATCTCCCCTCTTTCAGCTTCAAACCATTCCCCCTCGTCCTATCCCTGCACTCCCTGATCAAGAGCCCCTCCCCAGCTTTTCTGAAGCCCCTTTCAGTCCTGGGAGGCTGCTTTAAGGTCTCTCCAGAGCCTTCTCTTCTCCAGGCTGAACAACCCCAATTCTCTCAGCCTGTCCTCATAGCAGAGATGTTCCAGCCCTCAGACCATCTTTGTGGCCTCCTCTGGCCCCATTCTAACAGTTCTATATCCTTATGCTGAGGCTTCCAAGAACTGGTGGGCTCAGCCCAGCCCACTCTGCTCACACCTGAGGCTCTCAAGCAAGCTCTGGAGCAGGGAGTACCCCACAGGACACCACATCTCCTGCCCTGGACTGGTCTGTGAGCGTTGCTGCTGCTTGACACCCTCCCCAGGCAGGGCAGCCCTGCACCACCGTGCCCGGGCAGGCAGACCTGGCACAGCTGCCCATCAGCCTCAGGGAGCCTTTTGCTGCCCATCAGCAGGGAGGTGATTGCATTTCCCTCTGTAATTGCTTGCTGCTTGGCCAGCGAGCGAGCAAAGTGTGTGCAGGACAGCTTCCGGGGGGGAAGGCTGTGTCCTACACATCCTGTCCTTGCTTAGCAGGCTCAGCTGAGTTGCCTGAACACCCTCTCTGTCCCCTGATGAGGGTGGGAGCACCCTGCCCACGCAGGGGATGGCAGAGATTCTCCTGGCACAGCCCTCCTGCCCATTGGGCAGCTTTGCAGCCTCCTCAGGTACCCAACCTGCCCGTCTCACGCCCTGGGAGCACGATAGGAAAGCTGAGTGCCTCAGTTTCCCCAGCTGACACCCAGCTGCAGCCACAACTCCCCTCCCCAGGGCTCGGGCGGGCTGCCAGCCCCTTCTTCCCATGCCTGGAAGAGCTGTACCCTTCTCTTTCCAGCCTCCCAGCAACCCCTCTCTCCCCACTGTGCTTTTCATCCCAGTTAAAAATGTGGCCCTGCCAAGGCAGGTGAATTCAGGGCAGGGTGAGCCAGAAATCCTGGAATGTCTGCCCATCAGGGTCCCAAAACACTTTTCCAAACAATTTACAAGGATGGTGGAGAAGCAGAGGGTGCTTAAAAGCACAGAGCAACCTGCCAAGAGCTCCAATTGCAGCCAGGGAGTAACTCCTTGGGCAGAGGAAGCTGAGCCTTTCAATAATGGGGCACAGAGACCCCTTCTTGTACGCAAACAAGGCTCCTCTAGAGTTTGTTTATTATTACAGAGGAGTTTATTAGAGCTCCTCTGTAAATAATTCCTGCCAAGAAGCACTCTCTGAACTCTGCTCCATGGACCATATTTTCCTGCCAAAGGTTCCACTGGCTTTCACTGGGGTGGTGATTATTTTTGTTATACTCACCTTTTTTTTCTGCTACTTCTCTTTTCCTCTCTCTGCCCTTCTTCTCTCCTTAAATCCCACTTTTTTTCTTGGTGCTTTTGGGTCAATTTGGTTGTCTCCAAGTCCTCCTTGTAAACTGTTGTCACTTTGGCTGAGCTAAAAGTAAACAGTTGTAACTTTGACTGCGTTCAAAGCGAGGATTGGAATTTTGGGTATGACTGAGCTCAAAGTAAAAGATTGATGCTGTAAATCGTTACTTTGACCGAGGTCAAATAAGCATTGGAATTTTGAGTAAACCCCCATCCTGCCCAGCAGGTCTGTTGGGGCTGGGCTGTAAAACCATCCCTCTGGAGAAAACATCCCAAGAACGAGGCAGGAGGCAGCTTTTGGTAAAGTAGACTTTAATCTGCTCAATATCTAGTCCATAGTGCAAAGAGTTAAACTTAAGGCAAAGCTTTTCTCTCTCTTTTTATGAACAGGCAGCAACAAACAGGCTTTAAAACAATAACTGTAACTGCTATAATAGAAAAAAAGGGGTTGAGGGGAGAAACTGAAGTCCTGGAGAGGCATTTCTTCCCCTGTAATTCATGTAGGAAACATTGGACCTCAAGAGCTGGTTCCATCCAAACACTGCCACCTGCAGCCAGGAGTGTGGTCACATTCCCACTGCTGGGTGTCTCCAGAGACATCCAGGAAGGGGGCAGCTCCTTATCTCCTCTTGCAGAAGGACCAGCAAGTGCCTGAGACAAGCTGGACCCTGGGGAACACTCGCTGCTCTGGCAAGGGCTTGGCTACTCAAACTGTCACTGGAGGGAGCAAACACAAACAGGGGTCGGGGGGGGTGGGTCTGGGAAGCAATAAGAGGCTGAGCAACAGGGCTGGAGCTCTGCATCTCCACCAAGTGAGCTGACAGGCCTAGGGTCAGGCTCTTCTAACACCACCAGGGTTCAGGAGCCCAGCTTGGCTCAGCAAATGCCTCCTGTTCCCTGCAGATGCAGAAGCAACCAGCCCCAGCAGTGCCAGCCGCTCTCCAACACCACAGCATCGCGCCAGGGCTCAGGTTGACAGCGCAGAGGTGTCTCCCAGCATGGCCTGGCCTCTCTGCTGCCTCCCTTTTGGCTTAAATCACTAATCAGGAAGGAAAATGGAAAAGGAAGACCCTGCCAGCTGCCCTCAGGCTCTTGGCTTACAGTCCAGGAGTCAAGACTCTTTCCAGTCTGGCTCCAGCCAACTTGACTGTGGCGCGTGGCTGATCCTTGGCAAGAGGCTGAAAAAGGAAAAGCTTCTCACTGCAAGGTCCTCTTGTAGCCCAGTAACTTATGGAAATGGTGCTGGTTGACCAGGCTGGGATAAGCATCCTCCCCACACTGGGATGAGATGCCCTCATTAGGCTTCAGGGGACACTTTTAAATCAAACCACCTACATTTCTGACAAGACAGTAACTCTACCTTAACCAACGTCCTGCTACAGCTTCACAAACACACCTGCACATCAGCAGAACTCATGCCTGGACTATCTCAGTGGGCTCCCAGGAGCTTTGGGCTGTCCTCTCTCTCCTCCTAAAGACTTCCCACCTCTAGCCAGCCCAGCCTGGGAAGCAGCAAGCAAGCTCTGGTGTGAACCACCCAACTCCGTGGCCTGAAGACAACGTGTGTTCTCCAGAGAGGGTTCTCCAGCACGTGCTGCTGCTGCCAGGGCTGTGAGCACTCTCGGGTTCCTCGAGCAGCACCACTCCCCCTGCAGAAAGAACAACTCCCTCTGGCCTCCCCTGAAGCATAACCTGACGTGTGCTCACTAGCCCTGGGCGTGAAAGGGCAGCAGCACTGAGCTCTGCAGGGAGCCTGCGTTCATTGCTGCCCCTCCTCATCCTGACAAGGGGAGCAGGGACCTCAAAAACCAAAGCCACAGTGGCTGGGATACTGCAGCACCCCAAAAACCCTGCTGAAAGCCAGGCTCAGCCCTCTGGTAGCAAAGCCTAAAGAGCTCGAGTGTGCTCCTTGCTCTCCTAGGGCACATTCTTCCCTTCCCAGGGAGCTCCCCAACTTAATGGGAGGAAGAAACACAGGCCTGAATGCAGTCTGCCAGGTATTTTTCTAGTCAGACCATAGGGGAAAAACCTCCCTTGCTTTGCACCAGCTCCTGTGACTCCCAGGAGGGCACATCCTTTAACCCTTCCATCAGCTTGGGTCAGGAGGGACCCAGAGCACCTTTCTGTGCTCTGCTTTGGGTCTCAGGCTGCTGCAGGCCCCAAAACAGCAAACAACAACAGTTGTCAACAAAAAAACCCCACGGTAACTCTTCAACCTTCTGCAAAAAGTCTGTTATTGTGCTTGGTGGCAAGAGCTACAATCTAGTTACATAGCAAAAGTGGCTAGTGGACACCCCCAATAGTCTTCTGCCCTTTCAGCACCCCATCCTTAGCTCTTTGGAAGCTGCTCGAGGCAGCCCTAGGATGTTTTACTTCCCAGCAAGAAGCAGATGGGGGTGTCTCTGGAAAAGCCACCCATTCCACGGGCTCACAAGTACACGTTGAGTGTCTGGAGGATCATCTGGCGGCACAGTGGGCAGTTGCGCTGGTAGACAGCCTGCTGGAGGAGGACTTCCGTGCACTCCTCGCACAGGCAGAGGTGCCTGCAGGGCAGAAGCACGACTGTCTTGGTTTGGTCTTGACAGATGACACACTTCTTACGTTCCTCTTGTTCTTTCAGGAGCACCCAGGGGTTGTTATCCGGAGCGCCCTCACCATCCTCCGCTGCGTTCAGCTGCTGCTTCCTCAGAGCTTTGCCCCTGGAGGTGCTCGGTGCCTCCCTGGGCTGCTGGTGATGCTGTCCGGCCGCGGCCCGTCGGCTCAGAGCAGGACGTGCTTGTGCCATCGGCTCCACAATGAGCTGCTCCTCCAGCAGCTGGCCCACGGCCGCAGCTCTCGTGGTGGGCACGGATGCCCTTCGCTGGTTCATCATTCTGCCTCCTCTGCTCCAGTTGATCACCTGCTGGCTCCAGCTGGTCACCTGCTGGCTCCAGTTGGTCAACTGCCGCCTCCAACCGGCCAACTGCTGATTCCTGCTGGTCAACTGGCGAGTCCAGTTCACCAAACTGCGCCAGGTGTGGGAGGTCACGGCCAGCGCCAGCAACATGAATGCCAACAGATAAAGCTCCAACCGCCGCCGACGGTGCGAAGAAGGCATCAAGTCAAAGTAGTCCAGCATGTAGGCCGTGAGCGTTCGCAGCAGCCCAGGGTTGAGGACGAAGGTACCAACGAGGATAATGAGGAGCAGCAAGCCCAGGCCGTAAATATTGACGAAGAAGACTTTGATGAAGAACTCGATGACGGAGGCCAGGACTTTGAAGACCACCTGGCACGGTGACCACAGCAGGATAGACACGGCGATGGCGCCGCTGGAGACGTGCGCCAGGAAAGCCACCAGCACCTCCACGACCCTGACGCAGAGCGCAGCCACCGAGTCCCAGAGCGCCGCCAGCAAGGTGAAGAGGTTCTGCGTCCCGATGAGGCACACGTTGACCAAGCTGTTGACCAGGTAGGCCAGCAGGCTGGTGGCGATGGCCACGCTCTCGCCCAGCTGCCTGCCCAGCGCCTGCCCCGCGCTCAGCATCCCGCACAGCCCACGCTGCACCACCTCCCGGCCTCGCAGCGCCTGGTGCAGCACCAGGTTGCCCACCGCCTTCAACCCCTCCAGGCTGCAGCTCCAGCCCCTCAGCAGCTCCTGCAGGGCGCTCAGCACCGAGCAGGATGCCAGCCCGGCTAAGGAGAGCAGGGAGAGGAGCAGAGCATCCCAGCAGGACAGCAGGAGAGCGGGGATGCTGCAAACCGCCGCCAGCAGCCACAGCAGCGCCGACACCAGCGAGGACACCAGGAAGAAGTTGACGTCGAGCAGCAGGGCCAGCAGGTCCAGCAGCCCCCGCAGAGCCAGCAGCAGCGCCATGGCGGGCGCCACCCGCAGCCGCTGTCCGTACAGCCAGCCCTGTACGGCACCCGCACCCGCTGGCCGTACGGGCGGCCCCCGTACGGCACCGCTTACCCGCGGGGCCCTCGCCCTGTGGGCGCCGCCATCTTGGCGCCGGGAGGGGTGGGGGGAAGGCGTGCACGGCCTGACCAATCGGCGGCCAGGAATGCGCCGCTGCCTGGCGCTTATTGGACGGTTCGGAGG
>JAUMJL010000632.1:0-86946 GCA_033558185.1 Dromococcyx pavoninus | reverse complement strand
GGGGGGTGTGAAGGTGCGTGTGTGTTTGTGTGAGGGAGCAGCCGTTCGCGCGCGGCGGTTGGCTGGGGCGCGCGGCGGCGGCGACCGGCGGATGCTCGTTCGCTCCCGCCCCCGTGACGGGTAGGGCGGCGCGAGGCAGCCCCGCGCGCTCCCCGCCGCCGTTGCCGTTGGCTGCGAGGCGGCGGCGGCTGCTGCGGTAGCGGCGGTAGCGGCGGTGGCAGTGGTGCCGCGCGGGGCCGGGGTGTAAAAAGATGGAGGGCCTGACGCTGAGCGAGGCGGAGCAGCGTTACTACTGCGACCTCTTCTCCTACTGCGACACCGAGAGCACCAAGAAGGTGGCATCCAACGGGCGCGTCCTGGAGCTCTTCCGCGCCGCGCAGCTGCCCAGCGACGTGGTCATGCAGGTACGGCCCTCGGCGGGGCACCGGCACCGCCTCACGGACCCCCACCGGTGCTACCCACCTTCCCCCCGGCCCGGCCTTCGCCCGCCCCGCTGCCCCTTGGAGGGGTTCGCCCCGGCGGCGGGAGGAGGCTCGGGAGCCGCCGTCTAGCCGAGACCCAACGACCTGAGCCCCGGCGGCAGCGGGGGCTGAGCCTCCCCAGCGGGGAGGGAAGGACACTGGCGGTTGCTGCACTGGGCACGCCTGTAGCAACCCCCCCTTAGGCGCCTGTGGGGCCTCTGCCTGCGAGGCTGGCTGGGAATGGACTGGACTGTGGATAATCTCTGCTGGTCGTGTCCAACGACTTGGTAGGAGAGTGTCTTGTTTGCTTCTTGTCGGCAGAGGCCATTCAAAGCGTGAGAGCCCTTAAGCGTTTTGAGGGTGTGAGGGGAGAGTCGTCCCACGGTCTGCTGGTGAAGAGCAACGCGGGAGGAACTCTGGGTTTGTATGGTGGGGTGCTGCTGATGCTAGTCTGCTTAATCTGAGCTGTGCAGTCTTTTTTGGACATCAGCTCCTGGCAGTTGTTAACTTACCTGTAGCTATCAAAACATTTCTAACAAAAATGCAGTAATAAAAATGACATGAGCCCATGGAATCATAGAATCGTTTGGTTGGAAAGGACATTTGAGATCATCGAATCCAGCCATACCTGTCTGCCACTAAACCATATCCCTAAGCAAACTCACCATATGTATGTACACAGTATCGGCACTAACTTCCCTGGCCAGGTTGCATCTAAAAGGTGGTGCCGACAGAGGTGTCGATGTAGAAAAGGGAAAGTCTACTCTAGTATGCCTTGTGTGATTATTTGAGGGAAGTATTCCCAGTGAACCATTCTTACAAACAACTGTTTGTAACAGTTCTGCCTCTGCGGTTCCCTCTGTCATTGTTCAATGCTTTAAAGTTTATGTAGTGTTTTGAGTTGCTGTGGGTGAAACTGTATCTAGAAAGCTGTGCTGCCTTTTACGCAGTTTCATCCTCAGCCTGGACCTTTTAACGAAACATTAATGTTACTGTAGCTGGAAATACAGTAAACAAATTTCAGCATTCTGCAGCTTAGTATCAGATTTCAGGAGAATGCTTATTCTTAACTAGGGTTACTGTTGTGTTTTGGGCTTGTAAGAGCAAGCTGGTTAGTGAGAAGGACTTTAAGATGTAAAAAAATTGTGTAAGAGAGCTGAATGAGAAATGCTTTTTACTGGTAAAACTAGTACTTTCTTATTTGATGACTTGCTAGACTGGACTTAATGGTAAGAGGCTCTGCACGCTGAGTATTACGAGGCAGGTTTCTCAAGGGTCACCCGCTGCTTCATTTTGTGTGTGGCTGGCCAACCAGTTTCAGAAGAATTGTCCCAGGAAGGTGAATGTTCACGTTTGTTGTGTTTAAAATATATTTTCCTTAAAACTTGTCTAGATCAATGTAAAGATACAGTGAGTAAGTGGCCACAGATTGTATCCTTATCTGTTGCAAAGGATGTCAGATATTTTCTTGCAAAGTAGATGACATCTGAAGAAGAAGAACTACTTGGGCATGATTCCGTGGGGGTCTAAATAAATTAACTGAAGAAGCAGGACCTGGCTTATCACTGTAGTGATCTCAAGGAAAACATTGCAATTAAAATGGCAAACAAGATATTAGATTGCCTGAGGAATGAGACTGTAAATAATACAAAGAGAGTTAAAGTGCCCTTAGTAGTTTAAACCATTAGGAATATCTTGTGTGATCGCTGTTGGTCACCTGTAAAATACCTTGTTCTTGTGAGGGAGAAAATGTAGCTGTGTAGTGATTTTTATATTCTCCTTGAAGTGTGGCTGTACCTCAGGTTAACACAGGCATGAATGTATTAGGTGGGGGTTCGTCCAAGGGAAATTGCATATGATGATTCGGAAGCTGTGACTGTGTAACTGAAACCTCAGGGTAATATAGCTGAAGAAATAAGGAAACCATGTGAAGGAGTTTTCTTTTGACCACATGATGCTGTGTTCTTACCTGTTCATTTGAAGCACCTGATGCTTGTGGGGAAAGGAACTTGTTACCCAATTCTTATATAATCCTGGAATGTAAGTGCAGTACTAGCCACGTGAATGCTAAGTACCTTCATAGGTGTGCAGAACATAATACAAAATTACTGCTGTTCAAACTCATGAGAGCCAAGCAGTATGGGGAATTACCTCAGTGTTTTTCCTCTTCAGTAGTGCAGGTTTGTATGTACCTTTGAATGACTGAGAATAAAATCTGTTGGAAATGAAAATGTGACAGTTGCATTTTTAGATCCATAACTTGTTTTGCTAGGAAATCTGTTGTTTAAAGGCTGGGTACACATCCAACCTTTCCTGCAAGAAGTTATGTTTATGTGATATAGTGGTCTCAGTAGGAAAAGTTAATACATGTCTAATTGTTCCTAATAGTTCTCATTTCTACCTCTGAGGGACGCTACCTGCTGCTTGTTAAATGGGAAATGTTAAATGAACGTATGAGACTGAAACAAAGCAAAAGAACACTGCCAAAAAAAGAGCTCTGTGTCTACTTAATGCACATGTACGAAAGGACAGCCTTAAGCCTTATCAGAAAAAAACCCCACAAACTGTATTACAACCTCAACTGCACATGTGAGAACACAGCCTTTATTAACCCATATTTCTGCTTTTTTGTGCACATCCTTGAAATTAGCATTAAGATGGAAGATTTGCATAAAATAGTGAATAAAAGTATGTGTGTTGGGATAACGAGTCCAACTACTTCACAGTAGTTACATGACTCTAAATTATTCTCGGGGTGTGGTTTCACATTGCAGCTAAACCAACCTGATGGTGAGTTGCCACTGAAGGAGATGGTTCAGTCTTCCCCCTTCCACCAGCCATGTGCTCCTGCTTCAGCTTGCAGAGATGTTAGTGCCTGTCCTATGCTGCTGTTGTATGCTAGTATCAAGGGCTATGCAGGCAGAAAATTAATCACATGTTCACTTTAACTCTGTATCAGCTAACAGTGGGCTTGAATAAATGTCAGTACTGGCACAAGGAAGGAGGCAGGAAAGCCATTGCTAATGGAGGAGGAGATGAGAACTTTCTAGAACAATTGGATATTTCAGTTGTGACCTAGCACTGTTAAACCACTAGAAAGAAGCTGGAGCTGCCTTATGCTGGCACTGACATTCATGCGAACAGATAGTGAGGTTGTTCAGGAAGCTTGTTCAGCCAAAAGCTAGGGGGTTTTGACAAGTTATTTTTCACTTGACTCAGGTGCCAGAGCTGATGGCTCAGTTCCATGTGTATTAGTGTTTGTATTAGCAAGTAGTGTGATACAACACAAGTGATCCTGGGTTGCTGCCACCCACCCTGTATGTGTATTTCAGAAGCTTTCTGTTGATGATGTTCTGTCCTGGTCCTGTAGACTGAATATTAGCTGAGATTCATTAGGTGCACTCCTGGAGTGTATTTTCCAGGTTAGCCCTTACAGAGGAAATATAGTTGCCTGTTCTAGAGTTGCTGCACAGTATGAACCAGAACAGTGAGGATGATCAGGAAATTGGCTTTAAAAGCACATCTGACCTAAGCAACTAAAGTAGGTACTGCTATTGAAGTCAGTTCTCGGTGCCTCTGTACTGGTGGCGAAGTTGCTACAGTCAGCTAAAATATGTATTATAAGGTTCACTACTTGTGCATGGGATACAGCTGTCCCATTTTGTCAGTTTGTGGAATTCTTCTTTAGATGATTTAATCATAGAACATTTTATGAACTTGCACTCTTTTACTTAATTAAGAGTTGTAGAAACTTCACAAGACAAGAAGCAAATCAGTTGCGCATATGATACTTATCTGAAATTAATGAGTCCAGGCATCTTGTTTTAAAATACAACATTGGTATAAAAGAACAAATATGCAGATATTTGTGTCCTTTCTCTAAAATGGATGAATTGTCATTTTTAGTGTTCACAGTGTACAGCAATGCTACCTTGACTTCTAATTTGGTGTTAGAAAGTCTTTGAAATGGCAGATGAAATGTACAGTTATGTCCAGTTTCTTCAGTTATAATATGCTTGCATTAGCCCATTAACCTAGTCTGAAGCCTATTTTTGGCTCTTGTTAGCCAATTTCAGGCTTTTTTTTTCATTTCTGAGGAGTCTTTACAGACAGATTACTTTTCATTGTTCTTGTGTCATTGATGTAAAAATTGCTGTCCTTGTCTGCTTCGACTTTCTGTCAGAGTTTACTGCCTTTGTGTCAAAAGACGGTGCGTATCTGTGATGCAACTACCTCATTATAAAGTCCAGGCTATCAGCATAAAGCCTAACTCATCAGCTACAATTTCTGCATTGTGCAGAAAAATAGCTAAGGTGCAGGCATATGCTGCTGTTGGTTCTTGGGGTGATAGCTTTTGGCAAGCACAGGGAACGGAGTACTAGGAATGGTAGTTTTCTCAGATGGCAGAGCTCATCTGTGGTGTGCTGTGCAACTGTTATTGGAATTATAATCCATAGACAGGACCTAGCAAAACAATGGCAGGTTCTTAATTTAAAATGTTGGCCTTTTTTTTTGGAGGATGAATTTAGAGAGAAAGGGATCTAAGAAAATAAACTTGTTCACAGCGATTTTATTGTTGTGGTTAGTGTTTCAGTGAATTTTCCTACACAAAGACTGCCTGTTTATCAAATCAGTAGCATTTACTAAATGCCAACTGCAAGTGCAAGCTGAGCCAAGGCATACTTAAGATTACCTGGGGGGGGAGACATGCAGAAGGCTCAGTATTGTTCGGGTTAGTTTGGTGAATTTATTATATTTCCAGAACTTGTGGTGTAAGAAGTTAAATTCCTTATGCATTGCAAATCCTGTGCCTTCCTTTCAGTGATTTGGAATTGTAGTGTAGTTAAAAATACATAGCACTTTCAAGATCTTGAAAAAAAGAGTATGCTGTGTAAAAAAAATTTTCCTCTTTTAATAACGACCTTTACCTAATCTGCCAACAAGCCCAGATTTTAAAAAGAAATGACTTAATTGAATCCAACCCATATGTTTTGGGGTTTATATTTTTTTTATTTACAAGCTTACAGCTTTTCTACGTGACATTTTGAAGTATCCTGTGAACTGTGCTTTGAGTTTTCTGCAGAATTCTGTTTACTATAATGGGGTAAGTGCGATAGGCTTCAAATTATTTTCTTTTTATAATTAATTGGTTGGAGTATATCTCAGCAGTGTTTTGTCAGGGAATAATCATTGTTTTTGAAACAAAAGGCAGGAAGTTAATGGCAAAACTTAAGGGGTGTAAGTTAGGTCCGTTAGTTATATTTGTTTTCAGCTGATTTCTCGGTGTAGTTGACTGGTATTCATACTGTATAGTCACTTACATGGTAAATAATTCCTTCATTATTTGCTATGCCAGCACTCAGCTAATTTCACTCAGCTTTGTTTGAAAACAGTTTTTTTAAATTCTTTTAAAATGTGCCATCTGATGGCAGCAGGGATGATTAATATCCATTCTGACATGATTGAATAGAATTACTATACAGAACTATCAGGGTCTTTTCCAAATGCAGATGTGTTAGAATCAAGTTAGCTGTACAAAATTGTGTACTGTAAAATTTCTTCCGTAAAAATTATTCTTTTGTATTAGAAGTTGTAAGCACCTCACCCACTGTCTGAAAAATTACAAACGTGCTTTCATCTTAATATTATCTTCACAGTATCACAGTATCATAAGGTTGGAAAGGACCTCTGAGATCATCAAGTCCAACCTATATCCCAACACTAACACCAACCATCATCTAAACCATGGCACTCAGTGCCTCATCCAGTCTCCCCTTAAACACCTCCAGGGTCGGGGACTCCACCACCTCCCTGGGCAGCGCATTCCAATGGCCAATCACCCTTTCAGTGAGGAACTTTTTCCTAACATCAAGCCTAAACTTTCCCTGACAAAGCTTGAGTCCATGCCCTCTAGTTCTGTCACTGGTCACCAGAGAGAAGAGACCAACCCCTGCCTGACTACAACCTCCTTTTAGGTAGTTGTAGAGAGCAATGAGGTCTCCCCTGAGCCTCCTCTTCTTTAGACTAAACAGCCCCAACTCCCTCAGTTGCTCCTCGTAGGGCTTGTGCTCCAGCCCCTTCACCATCTTTGTTGCCCTCCTCTGAACACATTCCAGTATCCTAACATCTTTCCCAAACCGGGGGGCCCAGAACTTCAATAAATTTTACTGCAGATAGTGTGAAATTATAAGACTTTGCTGGCAGTCTTTATGAATTTTCAGTTGTATTTGCTGGCTTTTAAAATATAGTCCTTACAGACAAGTTTCACCTGCTAGATCATAAATATTTGCCATTTAGGTTAGTTCTTCTTGTAGAACTTCCAGAGTTCAAATTGAAGTTCTGCTTTTTGCTTAAAAGAGTTTGAAGTCAGAAGTGAGTGTGGGAGCACTATGTTGACTATCATTTTTTTCTTGTTGGAGTAATGATTAATGTAAGAACATATTTCTTATTTGTTCTTTTTCATTTAGCGTTTCTTTAGACTGTAGGGCTCTTATTAAGCCAGTGATATTATTCTTCCTAAACTAACTTAATGATTTGATGATCATATTTGTGATTTGCTTTTTTTTCCAACTGGGGATGGTATCTGAAGAATTAAATTATCCCCTGCACTTATTATGCAAAAAATACATCTGAGTTGGGTATACCTGTCTGTGTATAAGAACTGTGTTTTGGTAGGTTAAAGGGCGTGGAAAAGATGATAGTCTGACCTGAATTTCTGAAATGATTGACTTAGGACATGTAAAATGCTCCTGAAGTGTGGTAAAGAGGAATTAGTAGGCTCAGTTTCAAATACATCTATCAACTTTAGTATATGAGAAAAGGGTGACCAGGACTGAGCTGTGGAAAATCTAGCATTAGGTGCTAACTTACTCCTGCTTCAGACTATTAGTTGTGAATTTTGAAGAAAAGTCTATTTTACTGCAATATTGTGTACAATTTGTTTTGTCTTACATCGTTTAAGACCTAGTGTTTGCAGCTCTCTTCTGAGTCTCATATGTACCTCTGTTAATGCGTGGGGTTTAGATTTTTAACTGAGGTTTGTTTAAACTTTGATAGACATGTTGTTAAGATCTGTAAAGGCTTTACTGGGAGGAGAGCAATGCAAACCGAAGTAATTAATTAACACTGGTCAGATTGATGCTCAGAGGAAAAGAAATTGAGATGGGAAGGCAGCATAAAGTAATGGATACAGTAGCTTCAGGTAGACTTGTATTGAAGTGCTTAGGAATAACGAGGCCAGATCCTCAGAAGTCCTATTTGGCCAGGTTCTGGAATGAGAGAATCCTTTTATCTTCATTTTACACTATCAAAAAGCCAGAAGTCTGTGTTCCTTCTTGGAGATTTTTCTGGCATAGTTGTGAAAGGTGATGTGTGGAGAAAATGTTAAAATAAAAAAAAGTAAGAAAATAATTCTTAGCAAGGAATGTCAATCACTGGAATGTTTTGATTATAGAGGAGGTCTGAAAGGAATCAAAGTGTCTAAATGCAGTTTCTTCAGTGTTTAGCAGTTAAATAGAAATTCTGCAGGAAAAATGTTAAACTTAATGTTGCGTGGCAGGAGCATCCACATTTAGAACATCTGTGTGACCTCCCTTGCACTGTTTCTTATTGGAGTAATAATTTGAAATACTAAATATACTATTGCTGTGAAAGATCTCTGCCTGCAAAAGCTAGATGCTTTCTTGATGCTTACATGGATACTTTGGCTGATACTGTTTGTTTCAGAAAGTACCATCACTTGAGTGTTGGAAAATCGTCCTGGACTCTCAAATTGACTGGCTCAGGCAGGGGGGGTTCTTGCAATGTTGTTTCTTCATCTCCTATTGCTTGAACTTTGTGGCATCACCAGGAGAAAAGAGACACCCTTGTTTTGAGGACAGCTCTTAGCAGCCTGATTAAGTGAATGTGCCTTGCCCAAAGAAACCCTCTAGAAGGAAAGGATAAAGAAGTTAGAGTTTCGAGTGCTTTTGATGTGGTGTTCTGTTCTGTTGCTTCATTTTAACCTTTTCTGCCACTTAAATGCAAAGCACTCAACTTTATTGAGGCTGCAGACTTCCAAAAAGTTTAGAGTCAAATGAACGACTGCTATCAGCCATATATTACCATGTATCTTGTAGCTGCTGAGGTGTTTCATGGTTGTACAGTAGGCAGATTCAGTTTAATAAAAGAGCAGATAACTAACTCAGCAACTTTTTACTGGCTTGTTGAGTGGAATAATCCTACTGTGTGATCAGATAGATGAGCAATAATTACTGCTTAGGAATGGGGAACTGTGCAGCTGAGAGCAGAAGAGGGAGGAGCTATGTAGATTAAGCAGGAATGTAAAATGGCCTAGGAAAAGCAGACAGGTATGTGGAATATCTCCTTTTTAAAGCAGTTCTCTTATGCATCAAGAACTAAAAATGGTTCTTGTACGTCCCTCTCTTGCTGCTTCAGATTTTCTATTTCCAGTTCTTACTGCTACTTTATTACCATTACTGCTTGTAAGGTACCTTTTTTCAGGAGCACGTAATCTGCCAGAAAATCAGCAGTTAAGAGAATCTTAATTCAAGCAAAAAGCAACTCTGTCTTGAAGTTTTCCTGCTATGACTTTTTACTTGGAAGGATAGTAGTTACTTTCCAAGTTAGTGTTCATCTGGCCGTTTGGGTTTTCCTTTATTTGTGCTATCAAACGATTCAGAAAGGTAGTTGGCAATAATTTGTTTGATTTATAGTAGAGTAAGACAGTCTGTAGCTCTAGATATTTGGAGAAATGGCTCCTCTGAATCAGTATCTTGAAATTCTTTGTAGTTGCATGTAGGGTGCATTTGCTTCATCTTTGTGAAATGATTGATGGTGGTTACCACGTAGTACCAAATCAAGAAGGGAATCATTGACCTCTAAAGAGCTGTGGAACTCTGCATAAAAGGCTCTGCAGGTACGATTTACGTGTATGGCTTATAACAGCTTTTGCAGGAGCAAGAACACAAACTTTTATTGCAAATGGAAAAATCAAGGCTATTGCATTAGGAAGTGTCTTGGATAAGTGAGACTAAACTACCACAAACATATGTGCAGTCAGGAACAACAGGAGATGTGGCAGACTACTTTTAAAATGGGTTGAAGTCAGGAATGACCTAAAATATAACTGATTCAAAAAGTAATGCAGTAGGTGAAAACTGTGTAGGGTTTTTTTGTGTGTGCATACAATGTGCAACATAATCACTTGTTAGATATGTATTTGTTGTGTGCATCTGTCATAAACCAGAGTTTTAAAGTTTCAGTGCCTTTTGTCTGCTGCTTTTCTATTAATGGAGCAAAGGCATGACTCCAAATATGCCAAACTTACTTAGGGGGTGGACATCCTTGTAAACCAGATCCCAAAGTACAGGGGCAGAATCATTTTACTGAGGCTGAAAATACTGGGTCATTTTTGACCTGCTAATTGACTACTTTATTTCTTATGTGTTTAATTCTGAAATTTCATTTGATTGAAACACATGTATGTTTAAACCTGAAATTACCTATGGAATGGGAAAGTTTAGTTCTAAGTATCTACAAAGCATTAATTGTCGGACCTGATGTGTAGTTTTTTCTTCCTGTTAGTGTTTTAGCAGTGTGCTTCCACTGTGGATACGTGCAGTGTGAGAATCAAGGGCGGAGAAGTATTAGGAGAGGCTCAGACAGTAGAGACTCTACTTCATTGCCGGAGGGTGTGTGTTGTCTTGGAAGTCCTCTGATAGTATTGGTTTTATAGCCAGGTTTATGGTGTTGACAAATTTAGTTTCATGGAACAGTCAGTAAAACTTAAAAGGAAGACCTTACTATTTGTTATGCAATGAAGTACAACGGTGTCCCAAATATACCCTGTGCCTGGGAATTCTTAGTATCAACTAATTAAGATATTTACTACTATGCTTAAGTACCTAATAAGATAAATGTAAGTATTAGAAGTAATATTATACTTACTGTTCAGCTCATGAACATTGCCTATTTCACTCTTATTGAATTAAATATAGCAGTTCATGATATCCTTCATAAATGCATTTTGCAAATGATGTTTGGATAGGTTTAAGACTGTTTAAATGTTTGTCATATACTGCTATTAGGGCTGAAACATAGTATTCAGAGTAATGCTTGGACTGTTTATTTAGTGTCATTTTTTTTGTCCTGTCTTCAGGGGTTTTTTTCTTGTTTGCCATCATGTGCCAAGGTTTGTGGAGCCTTATGAAGAACTGGGTCAGAGACTTGACTTGGTTAAAAATAACTCATCAAAAGAAGGATCTCTGTCAGTTCTCTGTCTTGTTCCTACTGCACAGTGCTGTTAACTGTTGCATCTGAAAAGCTACCTGTCAAGTGAGACTTTTTGGCAGAAAAGTTAAAAATTTTTAGTAATTACATCGGCATTGCTTTGTCCGGTTAGTGGTAGGTGAGAGATTGTAGCTAGAGAACTCTCAGGTTGTGATCTGCAATTAGAAGGACACTGAGATAAATGAAGTGACAGAAGTTCATCTGTTGAGCCGTGGTTGCAGAATAACAAGATTAGAAGCTAGCAAATTGTGAGGAAAGAAATATATTCAAATCTCAAAAATAAAGCAAGGAGGTTTTCACAGGTCCTAGGTATATAGTGATGAACAGGTTTTTACTGTGACGATATCAGTGACTAGGAATTTTTTTTTCAATTCCCTAGTATACCCCTAGATTGCATTACACTGTAGAGTTATGGTTAATTTTTTTGTAGCTGAGACCAGTAGATTTCCTGACTTCAGAGTGGACCTTTGTAGGACAGCATAATCTTGTACCCAATTGGAGATTGTATTCCAATAAACTTTTAATTTGAAAAACATCCTGTCATATCTGTAAGTTTGCAAAGAGCTGTAGAATTCTCATCAATGAATTGCTGTATATGGGATACAAAAATAACATTTTTTGACATGACAATGCTTTCCATTTTAAACTGTGAATCAAAATCACTCTAATAGTTACATTTTTATTAAATAAGCTAAAATTTAGTGTAGGTTATTTTTAATTTTTTAGCTTTTTTAATCTGAAGTAAGCCATTAGCTTTAGTTTTAATGTATTGCTTGCTTGCATTAAAAGGTTATAATCAATTTGCACAGTAAAACTCAAAAATCATGTACTAGTATACACAAGTATACTAGTATAGCACAAGTATATTAATATGGTCTGGTTTAACTCAAGTTTGTGTCAAATATTGTAAAATAAATGCAAAAACTTGTTTTGTACTGCTGATCCGTGGTTTATATGATATTGTTCCTGGTGATTGTTGCATGTAAACATAAGAGAAAACTTAATTTAATGCAAGAGTGATCAAACACTGGAAGAGGTTGTTCAGACAGGTGGTAGAGTCTTCCTTCTTGGATATACTGAACTGGTATATGTACCTAACTGGGCACACTCCTAAGCAACGTGCTGTAGCTGAGTCTGCTTTGAACAACAGGAGTGGAATGGATGATCTGCAGAGGACCTTTTCAAGCTCGGCTATTTTGTAATTCTATGTAAGGTTTCTTTATGTTTATTAATTAAACAGAAAACCAACAAAGTCTTACACCAACAATACAAACATGGAAATTCCAGCCAAGTCATGATAGGACTGTTAGAATACCTCAAATTAAGAATGTGTTAGTAAAACCAGAACCAAAATATATATTCTGAATCCAAGTTCTTCTTTCTTGTTTTGCCATCAATATGTGATGTTTATTTGGTGGATTAACTTGTGTTAATGTCCTAGTTCAGATGACATGATACAGAAGATCCTCCTTTGCATTTGTTCATTCCCTTCTTCTGTCAGCATGAGGTGCCTTAATTCTTGACTCTTACCACCCTCTGGTATGGAACAATAGATACTTTAGTAACTCTCTCCAAGCAGATGTAGTTTCACCTTTCCTGTGTAGGTGGCATGCATGTTGCTTCATTTATTGTTTTACCTTTGAAGTCACCCCTGCTTTAATACTGTTGTACTTCTGCATGAAGAATATTTACAGCTGATAGGCTAGTTTTGCCTTGTAGAGAAGAACCTGGGGGCAGGGGGACTGTGTTATTCAGGAACGCTTTCCCAGAGATGTTTTCTGAGTTCTAGAAAGTGGGTGTCACCATGTTTTGTAGAGATGTGATTGGTTCCACTTCACTTGAAATTTTTTAAGGTTCTCAAGTGTTAGGTTTTGGTTCATAAACCTTTCCAAAAGGACCTCTTATTGCAACCTTTAGTAGTTAGAGGAGATCAGTGTTTGAAATGGTGCCTTTTGTCAATATACTGCTTCCTGTGCATGTCTGATCTGTGCCAGCTACTGATATTGCTGATGATGCTGTTACTTCTTTGCAGTATAATGACTGTTTGTGCAGTTTCATACTTTACAGCTGCTGCTCTGAGGTTTTCTTTTTTCTCTTGTATTAACAGCTTCCAGTAATTTGGAGCTCTACAGAGTTGTTACCCTTAATCTGGTTAATTGTAGTAGTGACCTTGGGATCTTCAACTCTAAGGACATCAAAACAGTCATGGAGCATTTTGTCTTGAAGATGCCTCTGCATTTCTTGGAAGAATTTTAGGAAATTCCTTATCCTCTCCCTTCCTAAGAAGATGAAAGCTCTAAACTTAAATCTCAGAGATCCAAGGCCTTGATTATTTTTTATTTCCCTCCTGCTCCCCTTAGTGTAACTTATTCCGTGTTCAATGTTTAAATCCTCCTTCACGAAGATAATAGGTGGGCTGGTTTTAGTATGTCCAAGCGTGCTGTCCGTCAGCAGAGGAGTCTCCACTACGTGTTGCATTTAATGATTTTATTCAACATTCAGTCACGTTTCTGATTGGATTATAGTCTGTTTGAAATTGACTCCTTTAGCTAGCTATGGGTGGGTTTCATAGCTACTTGTTCAGCAGCACGAAGGCATTATTTTTTGTTGGTTGGGGTTTTTTTGTATCCTTAGCTTTTTCCTCTTCTTTGTACTACATCTGCTGTATTTTCTACATTTACATCTCTTTATTTAGAATCCATGCTTATCTTTCCTTTCTAATGCTTATCTGCCATGGTAGCTTAATTATTAGTTCATTTTTTAACTGCGTTTTTTTAATCTTGCATTAATGACTAGCTCCAAACAAAATTATATGTAGTCCAGTGCTGGCTTTGGAATTGCCCAAAGCCATTACTGCCTGATGATTCCATAGGCTCCAAATACCTGTATAATTGCTTCCTTTCATAAGAAGCGTTTCCAGAGTCTGCTTGGTTATTCATCTGTCAATGCTAGGCCACTGGATTCATCCACAAAGTTTTTCAGTGTTAGGTGTTGTCAAGTACATGGATGTTCCTCAGTTTTCCAGGATACACTACTTAAAAAGAAGAGTTGCAGTTGCTGTCACACTGGTTTAGATTACTAGCTGTCTCGTGAATCTCCACTGCTTTGGTTTTACCAGTTATTTAAAGTTAGTGCGTTTTATTTTTGGCACTAGGTTATGTACAGGCAATTTATTTTAGATGTTGATGCCTCCAAGTTTTTATTGTTTGAATTGTCACCTGACTCACTTTCCTCATGGCACTTTTTGAGGTCAAACCAACCTATTGAAGCTAGTGTAATGGGAAAAAACAAATAACACAGGTTCTCTAGGACAATGCAGACATAGCCAAGTGATTTAATGTGACTAACCTCTATCCAGCAGGATTTGAGCTGCAAATCCTCTTGGGACTTCTTTGGGACTAAGTGTTTGTCAACTTCCCACAGCTTCCTGTGACAGGTTTTACAACATGTTATTTTCACAAGGTTCTGGAGTCCTAGTGAATTGTAAGAAAACACCCACGCAGCTTTTTGTTGAGCTGTATCTAGCTCAATTGTAGTTAATTAAATCTATCAATTTCTCTGATTGTATGGATTTACCAAAGCCTGTTTTCCACTTCAGCAGTGATGAACCATATAGACTAACTCCTTGTGGATCATATGGTTCAGTTGCTGCTATGTGAAAATATAGTTGACTTTTTCCGATTGTAACTTACCTGCAAGCAGGACTCATGTCCTCTGAAAGTTGGGAAGTCTTTCAGGACAGCTTTCTCTAAGCCTAGTAACAATCTATCCCAGTAGTTACGAAAATGAACAGATGTGTCAAGAGATCAAACTTCCTAAACAGAGAGCTTAGGATTTAGCTCTGGTGGGAAGGGTGAGGGGAGAAATTGGTGCCTGTGAGTGTAGATGAGGCTGAGATTCTTCAGTACCTTCACTGCATTGATCTTCACAGACAAGGTCTCGTGGGCCTTTGTGCCTGGAAATGGGATTGAAGGAGGAGATTGAAGGAGACTGGATCTCGAAGTACTAAGGTAGTGGAATTAGATGGGATGCTCCTGAGGATGCTGAGAGCAAGCTAATGTCATCACAAGTCAGCTTCGTCTGAATAGTTGTGAAGATTGGGGTGCGTCTCAGTGTGGTGACGTCATCTACGTTGGCTTTAACCAGGCTTTCATCATGGCGTCCAAGAGCATATTTGTGTCTCATTTGGAACATTACAGTCTTGATGAGAATGCTAGGTAGATGAAAAGACAGTCTGGATCATTAAACCACACGAGTCTGATTTGGGATGTATCGTGCTTAGTATCTTATCAATAACCTTGCAGAAGGAGGACTGCACCCTCTGCAAGTTTGCAGGTCTTCAGTGTGGAGAGGTGTGCAGTCAGTATGTTTGAATATGACTTGTCTGGAGGGACCAAAATTTCACAAAATTCTTAACAAAAGACAAAACCACCTTTCTGTTACATAGAGCACCGGGGGAAAAAAGGGAATAAAGTAACACCAATACTTTGTATTTCTTAAATGAAATATTATCTATGACATTGTTTGGAGAACCTGAAGTATTCTCCTTCAATGCTGAAATCTGTGCATACGTGTGGCTACTACTTTGAGTTCTGAAATGCTTTACAGGTTTGTTTTATAAGCTAAAACTTTAACTACAGCAAGCCTATTATCAGAAAAGGCTGGAAGGTATCATTTGCAATTGTCTGGCTTTTTCACTTTTTATAAATTCTGACCTTATTGAAATTCTTCAAGAAGAATTTGATCTGACACATTGTACAATTTTGTCTGAGAATTATTTGAAAAATCTTCATTTAGTGTTTTTGGATTATATTTGACAATGAATTACTATAAATATTAAATGCTGTTCCCTTTCTGGTGCGGTTACTGAAGATAGTCAATATAGCTGTTAATGGAATAGCTAATAGTGACACAAGATGTTTAAATTATCTTTTCTTGGTGGTTTTGGGGGAGTTTGAAAAGGAACATGACCCCTCTTACTGTATCTTCCATCAGTTCTATAGAACCTTTAAAACCTAGGTGAAAGAAAAGGTGGCTAAATGACAAAAACTTAGTTTTAGGCTTGATGCTTTTGCTGGTTGTACGGAATTCCATACTCTGACTCACATCACCTAATGTTTAGAGATTGTATGTGAACTTATTACTGAAAGATTTTGTATACAAAGGTAAGAGCATGTAATGCAAGACATACAGCTTTTAAATGAATGAAATCACCTCTATAGAGCAGTTTGTGTTTTAAATTTCTTTATACAAGTAACTGTGTTTTGTTTCAGATTATGGAGCTATGTGGTGCAACAAGACTTGGCTATTTCGGAAGAAGTCAATTTTATATTGCTTTGAAACTTGTTGCTGTGGCCCAGTCTGGTCTCCCACTAAGAATGGAAAGCTTAAATACAGGTAAATCATGAGACTAGGGGGGAATTGAGTTCATAAACAGAACAATTGTACTTGGCTCAGATTCTTGTAGAATAACCTTTCAGATTAGAGCAGTGCATCTCTTTACACGTTGCTAACTTAAAAAATTGTGGAGAGACTGGATATATTCTTACTCTGTGAAAATTATGAAGTGAAATACCTTACTCTTATTGAAGTAAGTATTGTGTTCATCACGGGGTCAATGAACAACTGTTACCAACTATTATGTAGGTACAAGTTCATCCTATAGATTACTAATGTGGGAACTTGTGTGCTGTATTCTCTGAATGCAACATTTGCAGGCTTTTGATGTTGCTGAGTTTATGAAGCCTTGATTACAACAAATGAAAGGTAATCTTTTAAGTTGCATTCTTTCACACTTGGCTTGAAAGTTTTCTCCCTTCTTAGTGCAGATATGAAGATTAATAGTTTAAGTTTTTTATAGTGAAAAGCCTGATATGTAAAAATCATTTAAAGCCTGTCATCAGCCAAGACACCTGTTATCCGGCTTTTCAAATATCAACTGTAGTTTGGATAGTGAAATAGGAGCTGCAGAAAGACTTACTCTAGGAAGGTGGTTCAGAACAATAGAAGGAGCTTTGATATGAGGCTCTACTGTAGTGTTCTGAGTGACATAAGTTTATCCATGTTGATCTTGCTCTGTAAGATGGAAAGAGACTTAGGAAGATGAAGTAGGGAGTTTTAAGCCATGGTAGCCCTTTGCAGCATAATACACAACTCGGAACCTAGCAATATATTCGGAGCACAACTTGGCATTAAGGTGACTTCCATAGGAGATTTTATGTCTATAGAATACAAGTTACAATGTAATTTATATATGTTAGTAATTAAAGTTTAAGAGTTTTTTTATCTAAGTGAATGTAGATTAAACAGAGTAGTTAAGGAGACTATGTTAGAAACAATCTGATAGGCCTGAAGAATTTGACAGAGCTGTAAAAAGGAAAGAAATCGCAGAATGGTCAGGGTTGGAAGGGATCTCTGGAGATTATCTAGTCCAACTGCCCTGCTAAAGCAGGTTCTCTACAGCATGTTTCACAGGAATGTGTCCAGGCAGGTTTTGAATATCTTCAGATAAGGAGACTCCACAGCCTCCCTGGGCAAGCCTGTTCAGTGCTTCGTCACCCTCACAGTCAATAAGTTTTTCCTCATATTCAAGTGGAACTCGTGTTCCCATTAGTGCCTATTGTCTCTTGTCCTGTTGCTGGGCACCACTGAGAAGAGTCTCGTCCCATCCTTTTGACACCTACCCATTAGATATAAGCATTGATAAGGTTCCATTTGTCTCCTGGTGGCTAAACAGACTGAGTTCACTCAGCCTCTCCTTATAGAGAGTTGCTCTGTTCCTTTAATCGTATATACTTTTATAGTTACATTTCTTCTAGGCTTGTGCAAACAGTACGTGCTGCTTTCCTGATTTTTTGCAGCTTTTTGGAAAAGTGCATACTTTCAGTCAAGGTTCTGCTAGTATTGAAGTTCCTTTCTACTCACGAGTCACCCTATGTTTATAAACAGTTTCCCTAGTTTTCCTGATGAGTGTTCCCAAATTTGAAGCTTCAGGAAGTTGTAGCAGAATTCCCTAGAAAAAGAAAGTTGGAAAAAGGACCTTCAGTTCTTAATATCCAATAGATCTAGGACTTAATGTCAACAATGGCAGGTTTTCTCATGAAATACCTGTTGAAGAACACAATGCCTAAAATGTATGTATAGACTTTTGCAGAGTTTTTATATGCTTGGTTTTATTTGGATGGAAGGTACCTTAACTGGAAGGAGTTTTCCTATTTAAAAAAAAAATCAGAAGAAATTGAAAGGGAAGAACTGAAATTAAAATACAGAAATAATTCCAAAATATAAAATATGTTGCTGTAAAATCAGCAGCATTTGGAATGTTTATAATGAAATATATTTCCTTGATTCATGACAATGCTAGAAATAATTGTAATGATTTCTAGATTTCTAGGCATAAGTTTCTTTAACTTGTTCCAAACCTGCTAAATACAAAAGTACAATTGACAGAAAATATATTTTTTTCCTTAGCTGTTTTTAGCTTTGGTTGTCTTGTTGTCTTGGTTGCAGTGGTTTCAGTCCTGTCTATGAAATTCCTGCTACTAGGATGATTCAAGTATTGTTCTAGCATCTATTAAACAGCTAAAATACAGCAGGCTGAAGACTCATAAAACAATTCTGAGTCTGGGTTACCTTCCTTTGAAAACTGGGGTTCAACAGCCTGGCCAGCTGGGTTCTGCCTGTGGTCCATCTCCAAGAGGTCTTGAAGAGGAACTGTTAGAGCCATCCCAAAATAAACAGTATACTCTTTCTCTCTTGAAAGTAAAATATTTAAGATTAGTTAAAAGATTATATTTTTAGGACATCTACTTTTTAGCTCTTCGTTTTATGCATGTTTCAATCAATGATTGTCTTAGTGTTATTCACTCTTTTATCTTGGTATTTTCTTTACTCTTCTCTTATTGTTTCTTTTGCTCTTTGGTTCTCTGTCTCTTAAGGAGATGAGAAACTTGCTTTATGTGAATTGCTGAGTGGAGATTACAGTCAGTTTTGAGTACTAATTTTATCCAAAACAAGTGTCATCTGGTTGATTCTTAGTAACTAGGTTCTTTTTTGGTTACTCATATGCAGTATAGTAAAAGTACTGGCTTCAGTTATACTACAAGCGTCTAAATCTGTTGTCTCTTTGCTGTCCCGGAAAGTTTTCCTTCTGGGAAGCTAAAAATTGAGAAACTGTGGAGCAGTGTCTAATTTCAAAGTTATGTTTATTTTTAAGTATGGAAAACAGTTTTTAGTGGAAGAAAATGTTAACAAGGATGTAGGCATAAACAGTACAGAGAACCTTCTGATTTATTCAATATCAAGATTTAATTCCATTCATAACAGCTTTGCATTCCTAATTGAGGGATTTATGAATTGTAACAAAAGTTGTAGTGTTAGTGATTTTTTTTTCTGCTGTTAAGTGAAGAGAGAGAGAGGAGAGAGGTAAAAATGGCAGATTCAATGAACCATGCAGCAAAACAAACCCATATTTATCTAGTCTTGTTTTTAAAGAAGACAATAGAGTATTTTGTATTCCTTCTGAGCCCTATCACGCCACCGCCTCATGTTTGAATAACTGATTGCATAGACTTCCCCTGTGTCAGTTGGATGTTTTAGTGTCTGTATTGTCCCCTGTTTTGCAGGCATACAAATTGGTTCTTGTATGCAATGACTCTTTCACTTTATAGTTTCACAAGGTTAGAAAGGACCTCCGAGATCATCAAGTCCAACCCATAACCCAACACTAACACCAACCCATCATCTAAACCATGGCACTCAGTGCCTCATCCAGTCTCCCCTTAAACACCTCCAGGGTCGGGGACTCCACCACCTCCCTGGGCAGCGCATTCCAATGGCCAATCACCCTTTCAGTGAGGAACTTTTTCCTAACATCAAGCCTAAACTTTCCCTGACAAAGCTTGAGTCCATGCCCTCTAGTTCTGTCGCTGGTCACCTGAGAGAAGAGACCAACCGCTGCCTGACTACAACCTCCTTTTAGGTAGTTGTAGAGAGCAATGAGGTCTCCCCTGAGCCTCCTCTTCTTCAGACTAAACAGCCCCAACTCCCTCAGTCGCTCCTCGTAGGGCTTGTGCTCCAGCCCCTTCACCATCTTCGTTGCCCTCCTCTGGACACACTCCAGCATCCTGATGTCTTTCCCAAACTGAGGGGCCCAGAACTTTTTGACTGGCTGTAATTCATTGGTTAGCTATGTGAAGTAACTTTCCTAATGCAACATGGGGTACAATGCTAATGTGAAAATGTGAACTTGGGTAGTAGAATCGTGAATAAGGCAGACAAGGTATTTGCTTTTTTCCAGCCAGCAGATGTTGGCTTGACTGTATCAGCGTTTAAGTAGTTGAGGCAGGGGTGAAATTGTAACTACAAAATAGAATTGCATTTTATTTTTAAGCATCATAGTTCTGTATAGTGACCTACTCTCTTGTTTTAACAGTAAAGGACCTCCCTCTTCCCAGATTTGTTATGTCGAAGAATGAACAAGAATCCAGACACGCTGCCTTGTATTCTTCAGATGCTGATAACCCAGCTTCATATTCAGGTGTGATTCCTCCTCCACCTGGCAGGATACAAGTCAAAAAAGGCTCTGTGAGCCATGATGCAGTTCAGCAACGTACATCAACTGAACAACAGGTAATTTAACTTAAAAAATTCAATGGGACTCTTAACAACTACTTTTTGGCATAGTTGTCAGTTTGATAGGGCTTCTAACCTTTGTTGCTTTCAATACAGTTTATTTTAAAATAAAAAGATACGGGTGCATATTATACAACACCATCACATGTGCTTCTGAAATGCTTGCGTGTAGGAGATACTTTCCTAGGAAGTCTTGTAATGTGTTTAAAATTGATGGTAACGGACAAAGAATTGAGACGGAAAGGAAAGTGTGTAAAACATGGTAACAAAAATAAAGTTGTAATCATTATGATGCTAATACCTCATTTATTGTTCAAATTGGCTTCCTGGTCATTGGAAGAATAGTGGTGAATGCGATGGAAGGCTGGATGTCTAGTCCTGTAGCATACTCTGATACCTTTAAATCCAAAATATGTCATTTAGAAAATTTTTTAAGTCTCACAGTTACTTTTCTTTGCCTTACATTTTTTTTGTTCAGCTATTTCATTGTTAAGTAAAGGCAATGAGAACAGAAATAAGACAGAAATTTTCACATAGCTTTTTATTGTGTTTTTAATAATGAGAAAATGTCCTTTCACTTGGTGGTTCTTTCATCTTAAGCTACAGGATATCTGAATAAATGAAAATTGTGAAAGCTTACAACTCTGCGCCTCCTCTTGATTCTATTTTTTTTGTAGTCTGTGCTCTCGCTTTCTGTGGGGAATTATTTTCCGATTGTCTTTTCTACAGGCAAGAACACTGACTGCAGATATTAAATTTTGCTGGGTTTGTGTGTCTGTACATAAGTGTTCAATGATCTGTTTTCTTCCCTGTGGTATGGTCTTTTCTGGGGTTGTTTTGTAAAGAATTGAGGAACTTGCCAGCATCCCTTAATCTCTCTGGGAATCAAGGAATCACTCATATACATTTATTAGTCTCTCTGGAAATAACCCAGACTGATTCAGAAAAAGCAAATTATCAGAGACCATCCGTAATTAATGTTTGGCTGCCACTTCCTTTCTCCCAGATTGGAGATTGGGACTGTAATGAAAGGAAGGCTGGCAGTAGATCCAAAGATAGCTTGTCATTGTCTAATTTTGGTTAGATATGTTTGAGAGAGCTTGCAAGTGTTTCATGAAGAAATCAACAACTGCAGATCTCCTTGATCCAATGATGGGGTTTTAGTGCAGTTGAAATAGCATTTTTTATGTTTCCATCACGGTTTTGAGTTTTAGTGAACAGCTGTAATTTGTTGCAGGAGTCTGTACTGATTTAACTTCAAAATAACAATACCCCCTGGTGTTTGAGGTCTTCAGGTTCTGGGTAAAGCAGCCATGTTTTCACAAAAATGTATAAGCATCCAAATTTTATTTCTCCATCTTGGCTGACAGAAACAGCTTGGTATCCCTTTCATGCAAGACTATATGGGGTCATCTGAACAAAGAAACTCTGTGTAGAAGTCCTTTTGAGAGATCTGGCCCAGAAAACAGGCTTGGAACAAATGTAACAGACAACACAGCATTGACTCCAGCAGTTTTAAGCTGTGTTCATGGTCTAGAACATGAGGAAAGTATTGTCTGATATTGCACCCTATTGTAAACTGCGTTTTCTGTGGTTGATTCTACATTTCTGACTATACAACGAATCCTTTCAAGCAGCCTTCTTGTCCTAATCTAATAATTATTGATTTAGAAAGAAGCGGAGAATTTGAATCCTCTTAAGCTGAGAAAAGGGTTTGAGCCCAGGTTTCTCACTTAACCACATAATTACTCTAATTTTTTTTTTTTCAAAAGACGAATACAAATTTTAGCCATGTTTTTGTAGGAATTGCTGATCCACTTGTCTTTACTTGGAGATACTCTCAGATTTATAAAATCTAGGAAGATGTTCACATTGTGAATTCTTGTTGTATGCAACCTCTTTCAGTGATTAGGATTAGAAGAGCTGAAGTCTGAGAAGTAATTACAGCATGTCATTTTCCTAGGGTTCACTGTTCTTTCTGGAGGAATTTGAGTATCAAAATCAAGCTTGGGTATTTTAGACTTGGAGCTTGTATATAGCTGTTAGGTACTCCATTTGTGAGTTTACGTTCTGGTTTGGGTTTTTCTTTCTCCCCTTAAATTTTTTACTGGCTTTGGTAATATGCCTGGCACTTCGAAATACATTGACTTTGTAAAATACTCTGGCTGAAATATTATTTTTATGAAATAAGATAATAAGATATCTCAGTCTTCATCTTTAAAAATTGGGTTAATTTATGTGCAGTTTTCTGTATTGGTGAGATTTTTTTCACACATAGATTAATATCTTATAAATACAAATAATTCTTGTGTAAAATAATTCAGTATTGCCTACTGAAATGCCCTTGCTAAAACTGTTTCTTTATTCATTGCATAATTTTGTCAGTTTCCCTCAATGAGCTTCACTTGTAGGCAGGATGTCAGAGAATGGCCATCAGGTTGTATGCAAAGAGTTCATCTTCTAATGTAAGTATGAGCTAAGTTCAGTACATGCTTTTTCTATCTCTAGGCATTTTGTGGTGGCATTTTTAGTTTGTGATTGCCAAGTATTATATAAATATAGCATTGGCCAGAAGTTTTTATCTTTTTAATGTTGTTAGTGTTAGAAAGTGATGACTGAAGTAATTCCTGGCTGTCATAGAAGCTGCAGAACTGATTTTAGGAGTCAAGCCAAATAATGAAAGATACTTTTACTCGCTAGGCAGCATGTTGACTGCACATCCTAGTGGAGATAAAACATTGGGGGAAAATATGCTGGCTTAATTTCTTCCTAAATAATAGAGGCTGAGTAGAATGGAATACTTCTCCTGACTATGTGACATATACAAACACTTTTGTTGTCATGGGTATGTTAACCATGATGTATAACTGTAACTGTATGCTATGAGCATGTCGGTTCTGTTGAGCTTATGTGCTCTTTAAAAGAAATCCTCCTAGTAGAATTAGGAGCTGCCATTGTACATGGAAGCTCTTCTGGCTTTTTTTATTTTAAAAGCCGTTTCTTAGAAGAAGCAACAACATTGAGGTTAGGAAGTATTTTCTGTCTTCTGAAAGTAGCTTACAAGTGAATAAATATTCTCCATATTAGTCTGTTAGACGGCACCTTTGGATGTTTTGTGTTCTGTTGCCAAAGCCGAAAAGCAAATAATTTTTCCAGTGTCTTTAAGTGTGATCCAGGGATTGGTCAGGTACTTCTTCAGGATACTTTTGCCTGGCTTGCCACCTTTTCCAGAAAATGGGGTGACTAGTTTCAATAGATGTTCAGGCTCTAACAGCTCAAAAACATATATGTGGCAAATGCTTATAGGCTGAACCTTCCTATATCAGGTGGAATTAAAAGGTACTCATCTAGCTATGTGTGCATTAAACATAACCTTGTAACTCCCCATTATATTGATTTATTGCTGTATCAATGCAGCTATAGGAGGGAACAGCTCAAATTTGGCACCTGTAGCAGTCAGAATTTGATCATTTCAATTTTAACTATGTGAGAAGTTGCATGACTTATTTTATAAGGTTTTTTTACCAGTAGTCTGGTTTTTTTGCTTCTGTTTTGTAGATTGAACAGGTAATTCCAGCTAAAATATAGCTGTTAGTAAATAAATTGTTCAGAGCACTCTGAGCTGGAAACGACCTCTTGTGTCATTAAGTCTAACCCTCTGTTATAATGAGAAATTGTACTGGGTAATGATTTTTTTAAAAACAATCAGAATTCTCTATTGAAATAGCAACATTTTATCCACACTGGCCTTAGTAGGAATATAGTGGAATATTTATGGGAATATGGTGGAAACTCCCAATTACCTTTACCTGATCTGAGTAATACCTTTTCTTTAGCAAAAATAGTTAAGACAAAGCTGTTACCAAACTCCACTGGGAAACTGTCATATTCTTTTAGCTTTGTTTTGCTTGACAAAACAGTCAATAGTCTGTTTCTATCTCAAACTAGTTACCAGTAATCCTTGTAATCCTCCTCTGCCTTTGATCCAATTGAATTTGTTCTTACTGAAAATATTTTACTAGGTTTGTATTTCTTGTTCTGAATGAGATCTCACCAGTATTAATACTGTTTTGTAGGGTACTTCCCTCCTTTTGCTTGATACATCTTGCCTCAGATACCTTAGTAGCTGTAAATAAAACAGATCTATCGTATTTGATGTATTATTGTGGCCTGATAGTTGTCCTGTGGATCCAGTCATCTTTTTTTCCGTTATGCAAGAACCTATTTTATATTTTAAAATTCAATAGTTTACTGTTACCTGTCTTGAAAAGAATCTGTTTGTCCGATGCCTCCTTACATTTGTTGTCAGAATTCATAAACACATGACTTGGTGTGCATAAACAGTTACCTAGAGTATCAAATTAGGTCATTCCCCAAATCAAGTCATTCAGGAGCGTGACTGGAAACTTGCCTTCAATCCCACAGTTCCCATTCTAATACAGTTGAGCTTTACTCCTTCTTTAGCTAGTTCTTTTGCATCTTAGATTTTTGTATTATTATTATTATTATTATTATTATTATTATTATTATTATTATTATTATTATTATTATTATTTTGTATTGTTTGAATTATCTGGTATGGCACCCCACTGAAGTATGCTGAGGTGTGAGTTAAAGATAGTGTTTCCTTTGACTAGACATAACAGAAAAAATAGTATCAGCCAAGTTCTGGAGAAATTTCCCATGCTGTGGTTGATCCCTTTTCCATTTGGTTATGTGTTTTTTTTCTTCAAAAACTAGTCTAAAACGCTTCAAACTGTTGAGGGTCAGACTAAGTTTGTAATTGACTGAACCACGCCTCCTTTCTCTGAAAACATGTAGTACTGCACGTGGAGTTCACATTGAACCTTAGACTGTTTTGTTCTTCAGTATGAATGCTAGTTGGTTACAAAAACATGGGTTCTGCAATGCAATTACTATCTCTAGCATAATCTTTCTTCATGATGGATATGTTCCCTGACTCTTACGCAGGCTGTGTGGTATCAGGACCTGGATCACAACACCCTTAGAGCTACCCTTTGAATATCATGTCTGGCTTCATTGTCTCTGGAATTCTCCTTAGGAGACTTTCTTCTGGCCTGAAGTGTGAGATCCAGGAAAAGGGTTATAATCTCATTTAACTCATGTATGTTTGCAATGACCTTTTGCAGTTCATATCCCTCAAGAGCTGTTAGTACCGTGTTGCCTTACACCAGTTTGTTTAACTTACTTTCACTAAGGTTCTTCTCTGAGAGCCACGTTGTATATCACCTTTTTTAATTAACACGCTATTTTTAGTAACTGCTTGTCAGTCCAAACAAGTTCAGGTTCTGAGTCCTTCATAGTGTCTTGGTTTCGTTATTCAAGTTTGGCAAAAATCATACTTTTTTACAAATGTTTCTGTGATTTTTTTTAAATTAAAATGGATTACTTAGTTTTTGCCTATTAACTAACTATAACCGTATTTTTCAATTAGTTAAGAATGTTCTCAGCGGTTTGATTTAACATGAAATTTTTAAATAGTTATTAACTTTTTGGCAACATACTTTTATTTAGACTTGTTTTCTAGAATAATTTAAAGTGGAAAAATAAATAAGGTAGCAAAAACCAGAATGTTGTAACTGCTGTTATTTTTATTGAGGTTTGTTTGGAGAGAAATTAAAAGCTAGTGTGTTAAATGTTTAAGTGAAAATGCATTGAAATTGCTAGAACAGTTTATCAAAGTAAGATTACTAGTAACTGATGTAATATGATTCATCAACTACAGTATGCAGATGGTGAGGAAGATTTTCTGAGCCGAAAGAGATTGGTGGGTAGCTTCTGTAAAAACTGGTGAAATTCAAAATTGGTGAGTTGTCAGTAACTCAAATTAGGCAAACTGTTGTTGTTACTTGTTAGGATTTTGAAGAACAATTGTTAGGTTCATTACCCTAATATTCTAATGAAAAACTGATCATGTATATTTCAGGCTTTCAAAATTAGTTTCTTGTATTAATAGATCAAACAGATGAAAGTGAACAACGCTGCTTCCTGAACATCCACTCAAACTCTCAAAACACTCTTAAGTTTGAGAGTGCGTGTTGCAGTTGAGGAACAGAGGTGGTTCTCATGAACGTACTGCCTCTGTTTAGTACAGTGTGAAGCTCAGTGCAAAGGTGAAGGGGAAACTTTGTAAAACAAATCACAGTTTGTAGGCATGCGTATATGAAAATGACAACTTCTCACAAAATTACAACTTCTTGCAAAAGCAGATACCTAATTGATGTTAACCTGTATATAAGGGGTGAATGACCTGTATCTTAATTGCAGTTCCAATAAATCAGTCCCTACTCACTGTGTTTTCCCATGTCTGCTTTTTAGTTTTAGTCAATGTTTCTACAGTCCTCCCTTCTCCACAGTCTTTTCTAGCTTGCATCTTCCTTCTTTACACTCACATCAAGCCATCAGTGATTGGCTAAGTCAATTGTATAAATACATATATACACAAATATATATACACACATTTCTGTGTGTATATACAAACACATATACACAGAAGCGCATTTTTAAAAAAGTAATTAAGGATGTTTGATCTCCTAAGCTTCTAGGAAGCTAAATAGATGAATACCATGAGTGGCATATGCGAGTGATTGGGGTTGCACAAGGTAAAGATAGTACAACAGTAATGTTTTGGGAATGTGTCTCTTGTAATAATGGTAAAGCTGAAGATGTGGCCTGTCCCTCTTCTGGAACCTTTTTGATACCAGATTTAGTGACTTGCTTTAGCTGTTCAATAATTTTGGAGTCTGTAAGCGTAAGCTCCAAACCAATTGTGGGAAATCTGTAAATATTCGGAGTTCTGATATAATGATGACTGGAACATTGAGAACAAAGTTAATTACTTATTATCTTGTACTTCTCATGATCTGCTTACCATTATTACGTGCTTTACAGAATAAGGTGAACCGTATGTAAAGTAAACGTTTAGGAGTATTGAAGTTAAGGATAAAATTTGCAGTTTCTTCTGTGCCTTGCATATAAGGCCAAATGTTAGATGGAGGCTTACTGAATAGTGACAGTTGTCAGCTTCCTTAGGGCTAGACTGCTTCATGAGGGCTGTGTGTCAAGAGTCTTTATGTTCATATGTAGTTATTAGAAGTAGTGAGTGGTTTCTTTTAGGCACACAACCACACATTTGTCTGCCTCAGGTTTTCTTCTGTATCTTTCTGGACCATCTGAATTACCACAGTAAGAGTACTGGAGTAAATTAATGGTGTCTGTGACCAAGCAAAGCTTTCCCTAGGTTTACTCATATTTTGTCTAAAAATTCAAACATTTTTCAAAGCTTATTTGATCAAAGATGGCTTGTATAAAAGTGGGAGAGGAAGCTTTTAGTTGTTTTCAGTGATGCGTCATCATGGTTCTCTTAGCACCTGTAGCAATATGCTAAAACAGGGCTAAGAGTTCAACCTCAATTCTAGCTGTCAGCCTGCAAAGCAGCTCTCTGTATAGCCTGACTCCTCCTCCTCTTATCCTGGTGTACTTGTAAGGGTGAGAATGTACTGTCATCTAAAAAATTAGTTGTTAAGTAAAATGTTAAGAGGAAGAGTCTTCAGGCAAATTTCAGAAAGGCATATAACTGAAACAAAAAAAAATTTTAACTGGTGGAGGTACTGTGAAAAAAGTGACTTTGACTGTGCAGTCAACTGGTCCCTGAATTTAAAAGTTGAAGATAATTAGTACTGCTCCCAGCCACTTAGTAATACTCTGCCAATACATATAGGCATCATTTAAATGCCTTGGATTGAAAGTTCAAAATGCTGTGGCTTAGAAGCTTATTTAAAGAAATCTGACTCAATGGTGAGAACTTTGAGAAAATATCTCAGTTGCAGAATCCACCAGGCTAGCCCTTTATCCCAGGAAATACGGAAATCAAAGTGGAGAAAAAGTGAAAGTTAATATCAAGACATTAGAAAGTAACCAGTCTTTGTGGCCCTGACGCTTTTTTATTACAATGCACGTAGTTTTAGTATGTACCTTACATGGAGGGAAGCTTGTTTATGGCAGATTCTCATTGACTTTTAGACTTTTGCAGATGTAATATTTTTTAAAAAGCGTAGTGGCCTTTGAATATTGGCAAAGTAAACCAGTTCAGTTTTAGGAATCATGTGGAAGCCTACAGTCAGTTTGGCAGTTGGTACTTGAGTTAACGTGGAGTACCAGGCTTCTTTTTTGTCTACAGCTGAAACATATTTTGAGATTTTTAGCTTTGTTTTTACTTTTAAGGAAACTCAGAGTTCAGACTTTCCTTTCTTGTTGTACTTGCTTTCACTGAAACAGTTCAGTTCAAATTGGGACATTGGGGAAACAGGAATTTGAAAAGACCTTGAAATAGGGAGTAGTTTACTTTCTACTATGTAAATACTTTGGTTTGTATGATACAAATTATTTTTCCTTTGTATTTGATTTGAAAGTGAAAATTTTGGTAATGTGAGTGCCTCATGCAAACTGATTCCAGCTAGAAATTGCATGGTGTGATTCTATATTTTCTTACTTGTTCAGGGAGAATATAGTACAATATGGGATTGAAGAGAAGTTTGAATCTTATCATCAGTGCAAAACTACCTTGTAATTTGTGTAGCAGAGATGTATATCCTAAGATGGCATAATTCTTTGAAAAAAAATTACATTTGTGGTTTTGCATATTAAAAAATGAAGTGGCCTGTCTGGTGATTTTTTTTCAATGTTTAATTCTGGTTTATTTTTTAAATTAAAGTAATTGTTAATCACTTGATGAAAATTAGGTATGATTATAATTTGTACAGTAAGTAATCTTTTCTTTTGAGACCTGGGTTCAAATGTAACTTTTATCACAAGTGAAACTGAGTCTTATGAACTAGTTTCCTTTATAGCCAAGTCATTTAACTTGGTATTGCTGTTGTCTTAAGAATGCCAAGCTAAAAATATATTAGGTGACATTGTTTATAGTGAATGTGTCCAGTCACAGTCATACTGTACTTGACTTCTCCTGTTCCCTCATTTTAGTAAGTACTAAATTTTTCACTCTCTAAAATGGGACTTTAACTGCAGTGATGGTTGTTCCTAGAAATAATGGGTTTAGATAGACTTTAATGTATTTAGTTATTTAGTAAAAAACTAAAAGGTTCCTTTGTTTTATTAGGAGTCCACATCTCCAGTTGTTTCACCACAGCAATCCCCACCAACCTCTCCACATACATGGAGGAAGCACAACCGCCATCCCAGCGGAGGGAATAATGAACGACCTCTTGCTGGACCTGGGCCTTTTTGGGCTCCATTTAGTGAAGCACAACCAGGTATAAATGTCTTCTGTTATGCTTCATCTCTAATCAAGTTGCAGAATTCTTAAATAAGAATATAAAATGAGTTAAGGGCAGTTTATCTTTGTATTTTCGAATCCTGTAGACTTCCTTGCAGAATGAATGTTCCTGTTGATGGCAGCGCTGTGGAATCTGTGGTCTTGCATCCGGCAGATCCACTTCTTAGTGTGGTATGGGAAATGCTTAGAGTTTGGAGGGAGGGAAAGAGTACGAAAGCTCCCCAGTGGAAAGTTTTCTAACACGGAATTGAAATGCTATTGAAATTGTGCAGGAACTGTCAGTATACTCCAAAATGTGGGGAGTTCAAGGGAAAGCAGCAGATAATCTATTGTTGGAATTAAGTGTCTAGTAGATAAGACGAGTTGTCAGAACAACTAACTCTCTTAACCGTTTTTTTGCTTTCTTTAAAGTTTATATAAACGTAACTGAAGCTACTGTATGTCCAGTCTGTCAAGGCAGAACCACTTGTTTCAGTAAAGCTTTTCATCCTGTGTTCTTCATTTAACATGAAGACTCTTCCTGTTGCTTTATCGTGCTCAAATTTCAACATCTTTACCTCTCAATATCTCATATTTCATAAAGTTCTGTTTTCTGTTGTGATATCTGATGGACCTAAATTTGGAAACAGTGGAGCAATCAATACAGCTAAATGTGTTGCATTCTGTAGGCTGTAATTTCAGATTGAACTGTGGTTTGTTGGTTTATTTCAATTGTCATATTCCAAAATTGATCTGTTACCTTTCATTTTAAAATCATTCTGGAGTTATAAACATCCATGGAGGACCAGTTTAGTTTTTTTGTTAGAATAGATTGGATAAGGAAATAAAAGTTACTTTATAAGTGAAATGGGTTGCATGCTGTGGTTTGTGCCAGCGTCTTGAATGTTGTTTGCTAGTAAGTGCCAGACAATTTAGAACAAAAAATAAAGATTATTAGTCTACTCATTGCATTTACAATCACTTTTAAGGGTTCAGTTCAACCATTGTGATTTTTTAGCAATTTCTTGACTTTCTTCTTGCATAGTTTAGTTCATTTGCTTTTCTTGCAAGCTGAAATACAAGTTTGTCTGGTAGCTGATTTCTGACTTGTGGAATTCTCTAACTTACAAAGTCAAGAACTCGAGGAAAGTATACAAACTATTCCTATTGTTGAAGAGTTCAATATTGTCCTTTTAAAAATAAATATTAACCATGTTAATATTTCAGTTTGGCAGTGCTTTCCCTGTGATATCTAACGGATAAATTTTTCAGCAGTCGTCTGAAAATTCACAAATTTTATATTCCATACTGAAACACATTCATAGTGTTTAAAGTAATTTGAAGATACTGTTACAGAAGAATTGTCTAATGATAAGGGTAGAGTGGATTTTCGTGTATTAGTTCAACAAAAATTGTCATCCTGATTCACAGTGGGCAATTCTTTGCACTGCAGATGATTAATCCTTTGTATTTCGGCTGTTGTAGATAGTTCATAGTTCATTTTCCTCTCTCTTGAGCCTACCTTTTAAGGATAGTGTTTTGTAGGAACTTTTTGTTTTGCTGACGTTTAGGTAGAACCAGATAGACTGTTGATTACTTTTCTTAAAATCAGCACTACAAGCTCATCTTGATTCCAGTGCAAAATGTTCTTGAGAAACTGGGTGATTTGCAAGTACGTGATATTATTTCAGTAGGATTTAAGGCAGGACTATGCCATTTCACTTGTGACCCAAGGAAAATAAGAACCCAGGTCTCTGCGGGTGTTTCACATGATGTGAAACATCGAAGGTAATGGGGTTGTCAGCTGAAAGCATGGAACCTCAAGTATGAAAATGTTCATGGTGAGTCTAATAAAAACCAGCATGTTACCTTATATCAGAAGGACAAAAATCAAAACAATTTTTTTGTTTAGAGAAAGATGTTTTTAAACAGAAAGATTCTGATTTATTCATAGTAAAGTCACTTCACTGCATTATCATACTCCCAGTGTGAACAAATCTAAATAGTGCTTTCTGTATCAAATTGACCTGTAGAGTAATGACTCAATTGTTTTTAAAAATTTTACGCCTTGTCTGGTATCAGAAGTCTTACGCATAACTTAGAGCTGTAGTTATCAGTTTCTTGAGGAAGGAAATCTGTTTTCATCTCAACAGAACAAAAGAATTGAGACTTCACAATTTTTTTGCCACTGTGTTGTCCAGTAATTCAGACAGGATAGTGTTAGTGGTGCTGCATAAGTACGTGGACTCTGAGGCACTGTCATGTGCTTACACATATGAAATCAGAAGCCAAGGCTTGTTACTGTGTTTCTTCAGGCCTTTTTGTAAAGGGAGCCCTAAAGGCTACATGTATTTTACCTTAATATCAGGAATTAAAAGTTCGGTGACATACTTTGATCACCAGTGTAGAGTGAAGTTTATAGTTAGCTTAGGTCTCATCCTTAAATGTTGGAGTCAATTCTATTAAAACATGAGTCTCTCAAGTCTTCTGGGTGTCTTTTGGTCTAACAGTTTCAGGTAAAGCTGTTAAAAAAAAATCGTGTTGTTATGTCCCAGTTCTGGCTTATATCTCTGATCTGAATCAGTCTTCATAGAACAATACAATGACAGATGACTGAACCCCTTGAAAGAAACAATTGTATGAGATGAGAGCCTCCTGTTCCTATAGTTACAAGAGAGGAAAAAAATACTACTTAGTTTTACCTTTTCAGCTCGTTCTGCACTACAACTTCAGCTAGAAGAATGCTGGTGGTGACAAACCTGGAAGAAAGAGCCCCTTCTCCACTTCAGATGATAGTCAAGTTGCATATCAGAACAGAGACTAGATATTATTTTTTATACCTTGCAGTCTGTTTGAAGTGGAAGCAAAGCAGAGCGTTTTTGTTGGTAGTGTCCAAAAATATTTCGGACTAGTGAAAAAAAAATTGAGTTCTTTTGTTAAGTCATAGGATGTCTGTTAGCTTTCTTTGGCATTACATGAAAGCTCTGTTGTGATGCCTGAATATGCATCAGAACTTGCAGCCCTAAGCCGCGCTTGGTTTTTCTGTCCTCATTGGGAGAGATTTTGCTGCAGTTCATGAAATCAAGAAGCAGAAAACCTCATGGACAGAAGTGGAATATGTCTACTGTGATAACAGTTCACTTGCATCTTTAGAGTCCCAAGATATTTACTGTGCTTGCAGGGGACTGGCTAGTCCTTTGTCTCCTGGTTACTGCTTCAGTAACTGTTGGTAATTGGCCTTGTTACAATGTCTGTTATTACCTGGACTTGATTATTCAGGGAATGAGGAGCTCTATAGCATATTATCTTACTGCCAAAATTGTACTCATCTTCTAGTTTTGTTTCATCACAAACTGATGGCAAGGAGAGCTCTTGCTAGTTAATGAAGTTAGTTGAAAAGTTAGTTCTCTGTGAGTAAACCCACATTTGTATGGTTATTGAAAAGTAAAAGCTACTCAGATGTTATGTAGGCTGACCATTTCTTACGGTTATATTTGTAGCTTAAGGTGAGGGGTAACTTTTCTCCCACAGACAAAGAGCTCATTTTCCACAAGTTGTCACTGTGTTGATAAGGCATTCAAGCTGGAGAAGGATAGAGCAGCTACAGGAATTCAGGTTAGGTCTTCATAACAGTTCATTAGGCTTTGCTAGCTAGTTCAAATCTGATAACTTGTCTTAGACCCTGTCTCAATTTGAAATGCTGTTAATGGTGTTCTCTCTGATGAAATTATTGGATTACAAATCGTAAACAAAAATACACTGATTGTTTTCAGTCTTCCCTGTGGCACAGTTTTCTTCCACCTTCCCTTCTACCACAGTGCTGCCAGTGTGGTTTTGTAGTTTGAGAACAAAGTGAGGGATGACTGCCTCTAATTTGTATGTCAAATAAATGTAGTTTTAGTGACTGAGAATTTAGCTGCTGGCGGGCATGTTCCATGAGTGTGTGTGTGTGTAGACCCAGGTGTCCACGGTTACTAGTAAGGTAATTTTTCTCTGGTGCTCTCTAGCCTTCCCATGCTGTGTCCTAAAACGTTGCATCACAGAGTGAGTAACAGGAACAGTAAAGCAAGAGTATTCTTGTTGGGATTATTTGAATCGGGGAGAAAGGAAACAGTTCTTGTAATACTTGTAAAGTACCCGGAAAGTGTGACAACTTAGTGGTACTAACATTGTTGCTGTGAAAGCATGGCTTTGGAAGAGGCGCTGTGCTAAGCGGGATGCAAATTGAAGTGTACTAAGACAAGCTGTTGGGAGAAGTAAAGGTGGAGTAGACGTATATAAGGTTAGTAGTAATAATGTCTGTGTCTGAGGGGCAGAGAAGGGGAGAACCATTGTATCGAAAGTAAAATTTTGAGTGTGGCATATACATAGGAGAGACAGGAAGGAATTGTATGAATCTTGCTGCCTGTTAGGCCTGTGCTGAGACAGACCAGGTGGAGAAAGTCTCTGAGCTTTTCTGCACGTTTCTTTCTAGTCTTTTAGAGTTAGGTCAGCTACTGAAGAAGAACCGCAAGGCAAAAAGCATTGTCAAAACTCACTGCTTTTGTTCTCAGAGATTTTGGATAGGCACCAGAAATTCCAGGCCACATCAAGAGCTTCCAGAAGTAGAGGACAAGTATAGGAACAAATGGAGTAGTTAATAAAGACTACTTATCCTGGTAAAGCTAACTTTTAAAAAAGATAACATGCACAAAAACCCCATTGGTATTGTTCTCGTATTTTGCTGAAATTCAGAAATAATATAACATCTCAATTTTACATATTTGACTTATCTCCTCCTTCAAAAAATCTTTCTTCCCCTGGAAATCTCGATTTTTACTTTGTGTAATGCAAGATTAAATGTGTTGTGTGCAGTTATGGCTATTGTATGTAAGAGAAGATCAAAGAGAAACCAGTTCTAAGCATTTCTCTCATTACTTTCTCCTAGGAAAAAGCTGACTTATGGAATGAAAGAGTAATTGCATACTGCCAGATAGTAAAAATAATTTTGTATACTAACAATGCTACTGCCACTTTAGATGTTAGCCCTTATTGTGCCTCACTGATTCTGGGTATCCTTCACTCTGTTTACAGCAGATGGTGTACTAGTAGTGTCATCAGTCTCCGAGAACCTGAAATTATTTGTCAGCATCATAAATAAATTACCTATATGTAAACAGACTTCTCCTAGCAACTTTTTTTTAGCCAGCATCTGGTCAATAAATTCTTGGGGTTTATTCCTTTAATTCGGATCTTTGTGGCGTAATTAACATTGGCATTAATGCCATTTCTTGTTTGTGGGTTGTGTGAAGGGCCTTTGAAAAGGAGATTGCTTCTACATATAAGGCAGAAATTCTTCTCTAGGTGTGATTTTTTTCACATAGTTGTGCAAAGAGAGTGCATTAAAGTCCTTAAAGCTAAACAGCAGTTATGAAACTAAGTTCAGTATTTCTTTTAAGAATGAAAGAGCAGAATGGAGTCCTGGGGTTCTTCTAGACTTTTTTTAGATGGTTTGTTTTTCCTCCAATCCGAATTCCTTAAATTGCAGTTGCAAATAAAAAATAAGATATTTTAATGGATTTTGTACATAGAGCAGTGGGTGACCAAGTCTTTCTATAGTTGCTTCATCATTGTTTTAATTTTAAGACATTGAAAATCAGCAGTACTTCAGAAGTAGATTTTAACAAGGCGTTGGTTGAATCTAAGTTATTGTGTTCCAGATACTTAATACTTAGAAAGGTGAGTACTCTGTATGCATACCTTTTATTATTCTTGACCTGTTTTTAAGAAATTGACTTAAGTTAGTCTAGAAGTAAGGTAGGTACAAAATGTAACTGTGCCAAAAAGCCTGATTCTTAAGAGGAATTTCCAAACTAAAAAAGAAAAAAAGTTTGATAATGGTAAAAGACGGCTAATATTATATGTTTGTCCATATGAGAATGGTAAGAGACGGCTAATATTATATGTTTGTCCATATGAGTGCTCATATCAATTGAGTGTAAATGTGGAGTACTAATAAACTCATTCAAAACCCATTAAAATCCAATTTACATTTTACATGTGTTGTTATAAGCTCACTCCTCAATTCTGTGTTAGTGCAGATTTAAGCAGAACTAATGTAAAAATCTACAGGAGTGAGATGTCAGGAGGTGAACTTTTTCACCTTGGAGCAGTTTGGTTTTCATTTTCTTCACCACTCTGCAAGTGTATACATCCCTGACAGGAGGCTGTGTTTCTGGATCAGGATTCCTTTTTTAATTTTTCTGTTTGTTTTTTTGTGTGTGTGTTTTGTTTGTTTGTTTTGGGTTTTTTGCTTTCCACGTCCATACTACTTACTCTGTTTTCAAGGTTGTCTTTTGAAAAGAAAATATTTCTTCTACTTTCAGGCTCATCTACTTCTAGTGATCCCATATGGTCTGGCCATTCACCACCACCCCATCAAGAAAACTGGGTCAGTTTTGCAGATACCCCACCAACCAGTGCTCTTTTAGCCATGCATCCTGCTTCTGTCCAGGTGTGACACAATTGGTATTTGATTTGCTTCATTCAGATTGATGTTGCAATTCTTTTTTTTTTATAATTTTCATTGTAGAGGCTTATTGTGTGTCCGTGCTGTAGTCTATTCAGTCTTATTTGCCCAACAGATCCTTGTTTCTTTGAGTTGACTTCATTTGAAATGATTAACTGAAGGCTGCTAATTTAAAAAATGCCAACGATTATGACTTTAAAACAATTTCTGTTTAGCTTTTTTGCACGTGTAATACTTTTTTTTGCTTACATACCTGCAGTCATTCCTATCCATATGTATCAGTGTGCAAAAATACCCTGTCATTACCCTGTAGATACAATTTGTTGACAGATTCCTGCAGTTTTTAAACTACTGCAGGATTTAACTATGCTTTATTTTTTGAAGGCAGGAAACTGAGAATTCATAGAAACATTTTAGGTAGATAATACTGAGAAAAAATATTTCATTTCAGGACCAGACAACAGTACGAACTGTAGCATCAGCTGCAACAACAAATGAAATTCGTAGGCAATCAAGTAGTTATGATGACCCCTGGAAAATAACTGATGAACAAAGGCAGTATTATGTTAATCAGTTTAAAACCATTCAACCTGATCTAAATGGATTTATACCAGGTAAGTTACTTTTAAAAATACAATTGTGGGTGCAGCAGTTCTGTTACAAAGACTTTGTTACAGTTTACTTAGGTTTGTATACTGTTTTGAAGTTCTATATTTTACTGTTAATATTATAGTAAAGGCCAGTGTAATTCAAGAAAGGACTTGAAACTGATTTGCTTTTATCCTTTATTTAACCCTAGTAGTTAGTGTCATTTTTCCCAAAACCTGTGTTAAGTATCTCATCTCTTTTACCTTAAGACTTCTAATGATTTAACTTGCTTTAAATATTAAAAAACGTTGTAATTTTTCAGGATCTGCAGCTAAAGAATTTTTCACTAAATCAAAACTACCTATTCTTGAACTTTCTCATATTTGGTAAGTGTGATGTGTCTTTGGGAAAATTATTTAAAAAGATGGCAGCTATCTGACAGTCTAAAAATCTACTTGCTAGAAGATGTTAAGTGAAATTTCACTAATACTTTATGTTCAGTTCTACTCATGTTTGTACCAATATTATTTTAGTGGGCTTTAATGAGTCTTCTCTGGAACTACTTAAAAGGCATTGGCCTTCCTTTCAGTGTAGTGATTTCTGATTCAGGTATTTTCCCATTTAGAATAAATCTGGTTGCCTCAACACTATCATTTCTTCAGTATACTTTGCAAAAAAATCTTAGGCAATTAATATTGTATAGTAATGTCTTAAAAGATTTAAAAACCTGGAGAGATTTAAATGATCGTTAGTCTCTAACGAATGTTATTAATGAAGGCTCATCTTCTTTGAAGAATAAAGCATGTAGCACTAATATGAAGTGTTTAATAGGGTAAAATTAATTGTAAACCGCATTCTTTTATGTTTTAAGTAGCACAACTGAAGTATGTCTTTTGGAAATAAAATAACCTTAAAAAATTTTATTTATACTAAGTTTTCTCTTTTAGGGAACTGTCAGATTTTGATAAAGATGGTGCACTAACATTGGATGAGTTCTGTGCTGCATTTCACCTGGTAGTTGCTAGGAAGAATGGGTATGATTTGCCAGAAAAGTTACCTGAAAGTTTAATGCCCAAACTGATTGATTTGGAAGACTCGACAGGTAAGACATACTTCAACACAAATTTCACCGTTTTCAAATGATGGTATAGTTGTTACAGTATATCAGCAGATATTTATAGGTTTGTATGAGCATAATGCATTAGTCAACATGAAGTAAAGCAATGTGCAATTTTTAGGCATATTAATCAGTGCTCAAAGTTAATCTGAGCACGTACATATTTTTGTACAGGGAGATGTTTTTTAGTAGCAGTGCACATATGGACTATTACATTTGGAAATACTGCCTATGTCATTTTAAAGGTTAAGGAAAACATAATTGTCACAGCATGGATTTGATTAATGATCAGCTATTTTAATTCCAAATTACTAGTTCAGCTGTACTTCAGACTTGCTTTCAAATTAATATACTTTCTGTTCACCCACGTTTAAGTCTCCAAGGTACTTAGAAAGTATTCCCAGATTCAATGCTAGAGGCAAGACTGTGTAGTTTAAAAGTACATGATTATTAACACAGGTTGTTATTACCTATTATTATTCTACTCCTAACTCGACAGTAGGATTTATCCCGTTACTTTGGCACCTAGTCTTTCTGTGCAGAGTCCTTTACCCATGAATTATCCCAGATAAACGACTGAATGTATGAGTTGGGCTTGTTAATGTGTTCCAAAAACTCAGTCTCATATCTGAAAAGCAAACTACGGTTCCACGTAAAAGTGGCCTTTAAAAACAGGATGTTTGTGGCCTCCTTTTTATTTTAAAACAGGTAAAGGAGAACAATATTTTAAAACTGCTTTAGGTTGATTTTTAACAAGCAGTCTTTGCTTGGAAAGTCAGGTTGAACTGTGGGTGCACAGATACTGTGATGATCTAGAATTTTATTTTTACAAAATACTTCAAAGGGGGTCTCTTCATACCGTGATTGTAGGATGTCAGAGACTTTCATCTGACAGTTATTGACAAGTTCTTCAACTAGATGCTGAAACTGTTACTACCTCTGCTTTAAACCATCTTTTGTGGGAGTAGTCTGGCTCTTCAAAGAACACTTTCAACAGCAGTCAGCCGAGACTGAAGTGTTTTCAGTATAAGTAAGCATTTTTCTATGACAAAAATTCACAAGAACTATCTGCAATTGAGAGACTGCCTACCAAGTGTCTAAAACCTACCCATTCCATCTATTTTTGTGTTAAGGTGATGGCCAAGCAAGGATATTGATAGGAAATGGCGTGACACATGTACAAACTACTGTTATTTAGAAACAAACAAACAAAACAGAACACAGCTATATCTCTCCCTGATCATCTACTGCCTATTTTGTTAGAAGATTTAAAGGCTTTTGTTGTTTAACTGAAGTTGTCTGGAAACTTTATAAATTGGACATTAAATCAGAATATGTTACTTGTATGTTTATCATTCTTATTTTACAAGATACTTTGTTAATGTAGAACTTTGACTTATTTTCATGAGCTACCAATGTGATCTTTAAATTTGAGGAAAAACTAAATTTGAAAGTAGTAAGAAAAAAAAAAGTTTTTCATTCTGCTGTTGAGGGGAAGTTACCTTGTTCCGGTAAATGTTAAAAGACTATCAGGCTGTGTAATCTGTGCTTAGAAAAAAAAAGGTTCTGATTGATACAATGAAAAGTGACAGTTCTTGCAAATTTGAGTTTTATCTGATTATCTTTATTTTATTTTATTTTTTAATTTGGGCCACCATTATTGAAATCAGCTAATCTTTTCTACCACCTATTATGATCTATCACCAAAACTTGTATGTTGAATGAAAACCTTCAGGAAAAGTTATTGATGTGGCTGTGGTTACAATAGTCCAACAATCCAAATCTCCAGTACATATTTACTATTTTAATCTAAATCAAAAGTTACTCATAGGTCTATATGTAGACCAATGTGCAAGTTAAATTACGTGGATTCAACTTAAGGACTGTAAATCAGCGTAGAAAGACAAACCACTTAAATTTCTGTAATAATTTTTTCTTTAGTTCCCAAAACCCTTGTATTTCAATAAAGCTTGCTTCCAAGAGCCTTCTTGGAAATACAAACTGAAGTATGTCATCGGAGTGTCTTTTTGAGTGCACTTTTTTCATGGGGTACAAATTTCTCAAAGAAGTTGTTAGTGATCTTCTGCTGATGGAATCCTTAGTGTGAATACCATGTTTTCAGACTGTTCAGGAAGGTGAACTGAGTGTCTTTTTACTATCTTGCACATTGGTTTACACTTTATTTCAAAAGGGTAAACAATACCCTTATTAATTCTGTCCTTTTAGAAACTTTCCTCATGATCTTCAGCGCTTCTGTTCTGCACTTAAAATTTGCTTTCTCTTCCCTTTTTGACTTTTGAATTAGGGGCCAGCAGAAAGAAGAGTTAGAGAGGGTTTCAAGCACCCTGTGAATCTGTTCTGTGAACAACTGCAGGTGTCTCAAACCTGTTAATGTATTGTCCTTGTCTTATCTGCTTTAATGACCAGATATGTTTCCTTCACATGACATAAACCCCTAACAAAGCATTTATATAGTTGGTCATTTTTCTGGTATAGCACTACACCTCTACAGAATTTTGATAGAAAAAAGTGTTAAATGAGGTGCTAGTATCTTTCTGTTGACTAGGGAGAGAAATTAGGTGGTTTAAGTTCTTAGAATTATGTGATAATTCTGCAGTACTTTGGAGTAGTTTTAATGTTCTGAATTGGATCTTATACTTCAAAGAATTACTTGGATTGCAGCTGCTCCGCTTAGGATTTAACATTGTGTTGTGGAACTTTTAGATAGATAATGTCAGCTCTTCAGAATGAGCAAAATCTGTCTGCTTAAGAACAGCCGGTAGAAGAAAATGTCAATGAATGAAAAGGGAGCACAAAGTCAGGCAGTGGTACAAGTACTTCTCAAAGTGCTTATATTATACATTTATTTTATGGATTGAATACTGTTGATAGCATCTGTCTTGGCAAAATCTGTGATCTGCAGCTGAAGAGAGAACTAGTCTCGCTTCCTGTTATGTAAATAAATGTTAATATTTTCATTTAAACTCAATTTTATCTCAGTTAGTACAAGCTACCAGTGCTTAACAAAACTCAAAGCAAGTTTGGCTTTTCTGTGAATTTTATTTTCATGTGTTGCAACTGCAACAATGCACTTGAAGAAGAAGAATCTGCTGTGTTTTCTATCTTACACAACTTAATTACTTTAACTCCTGTAACTTTCCATTCTTATGCATGTTTTGTGTAGATATTTGCAAAATTCCTTGAATTACAGGTAGCCGTATAATCTTTCCACAGCCATTGTCAGCCTTATCTTTTAACCTTGTGTTTAGCACTAATTGTGCTGGGCACAGTTTTGGGAACATTGACTCTCAACCTGGTGCCTGGCTATTTACAGGAAGTTTACAGAACCTTTGAAATTTTAACGAGTTACTGTTTTTCATGTATGGCTTTTTGATGTCAGTAGTACCTCAGTCTCCCCTGACCTCAAGATGGGACAATTCATTTCTTTCTGGACTTAAGTGTTTTGGCTCTGGAGGCTGTGCCTCCTGCTGTCCCCAGCAGCACTTTGAAGACAATAATGGTTGTTGGTTTTTGAAGGTACAGGTAAACATCATTGATTACTCAAGTGTTTCCAGTTCAATTTGATAATGAATTTGTAATGAGTTTCTTCTGCATAGAAATAGCAGACAGAATATTGAACTGTCATAACAGAAGAGGAGGCTGCAGAGATCCAGCTGTTCAGGAGCCTGAAACTAGTTCTTTATATAATTTTAATCATTTTTTGGTAGTGTATCACACGTTCTTGTGGCAGTTCAACTGCATATCTGTCAAGCAGTCCTTTTAAATGGTAATTTCATTAAGCTGTCTTTCCTCTTGTGCAATATTTTTTTCTTGTTCAGAGTTTCAATTCTTTGGACTACAAGCATGTTAATATGTCTAGCTCTTATCAATCACTCTTTCAGCTGTCCCTGTTACATTATACAGTTGTAATTTGAACTTCAGGTTTTTTGAGGCTTTTAATGCATTGCTTTAGTATTGTGCTATCTAGTGAAACAGAAGACACTGTAAACAGGATTTTGCTGTATTGTGCAGAATGCTTAATCTGCTGCTCAGATTTACTTTAGTGAATTCTCGTCTAGTTTGAACAGAACAAAGTGTGTTGCATTGTGAGAATTTGTACAACACTAAAGGAGTATTTCTGCAGAGGTCTGTACTTGCTGAAAGCTCAGAAAACTAAAATAACAGTAACAATGTACAGTTTCAAAGTGACAGCTGCTAGACCTACTCAATTTCCAAAATGTAGTGAATGGAAACACCGTGTTTTAGTAAGGAGGCTTAAAATGTTCTTCGGGAAATAATCTACGGGAATGATTTTCTTCATCTCTGTTTTCGTATTTTCAGTTTGTATTTGAATGGATATGCTGTGTTTGCTTTAACCTTTCATATAAGGAATGATTTTATTCTGTAAGATAAATTTCATTGCTTGATTTGGTGCAGTAAACGTTAGTGTGAAGTTATTTTCTCATAATGTAAGAAAATTATATTTATTTCTACTCAATCAGAATCTAAAAGTGCTATTTGAAAGCCAAAGTACAAGGAGAGAGTATGGTATAGAGTAATCTTCTAAGTCAAATTTCTAGAAAGATCTCCAAAATAAGAGCACTTGATAAATAGTGGATTTTGTCTACTGCTAAGTATGTGCTTGGAAAAGATGAAACCAAAGGGTACTTTCCAGTTTTGATGAGGTGTGAACAACTGTTCTGAGAATAAACTGAATGCAATTCATGATTTTGATTTATAGTGATTTCTGTCATTTCAGAAGTTGGGGAACAGACGGGTGAGGTAGGTTACTCCAGCTCTCCAGCAGAAGCACCTCCAAGCAAGTCTCCATCAATGCCATCCCTAAACCAGACCTGGCCTGAATTGAATCAGAGCAGTGAGGTTAGCACTTTTATTTAAGAGTTATTTAAGAGTTATTTCATTGCCAGTCAGTAACTAAATTGCATATACATCCGTAATTCATCTTAAGTGGGTTGTTGATCTCACATTTTGAAGAAGTTAGCAAGACACTAGGCACAGGAAGGTTCTACACCTGCTAAATGGTAAAAAAGGTAATATTTTCCTTCTGATTTTTGTGCCTCATTGTGAGATGAGCTAGTATTTAATATGTGCATCATTAATGGTAGTTAAGCTTTATGTTGGTCACAATTATCTCAGCATTTATTGTGAAAGTTGAATTCCTGATTTTTTTTCTTTAAGGGTGGGGTTTTGGTTGAGATTTTGTTACCTCTGAAGGGCTATTTTAGCCAACATTTTGCAAAACTTCAAGATAAATTTCTGATGGATCTGAACACTGAGACTTACTTCTGGAGCTCAGGGTTTGTTTCAGAAGCAAAGGCTCAAAATCTGAAGCCAACCATTGGCTAAATTTATTTAAATTTTACTTTTTTGTTGTTATTTACTGCTGCTTTATCATCCTTTGCCATATACGGTTGCTATATAAGCAGTTTTATTTAGTAAAGTGGTACTTTGTCAGAAATTGAAACTGAAGTTATCAAACAGCATTTTTAATGTACATTTTTACAAATGTCTGTTGTTTAAAAAGCCTGTGAGGGGTTGGTTCCCAGAGGTTTTTCATTTTACTCTGTTTTAACTTTTTGCTTTTGACCTAGAATAAACCAATGTTTTATTCTAAGAATTGCTTCAGAGACTTGAATGACTTCCTGACTGTAACTATCCTACAAAGATGATATAGAGTTATTTTTCATTATAAGGGGGGAAAAAAGGGAAAAGTACTGAAATTATTTTTGAAAACTTTTCATTTCATAATCTAAGACTCAAGAAGAATCTAAAAGTTGTTTTAACATCTAAGATAGTTCCATCAGTAGCTGAGTATTGCTTTACCTGCTTGTCATATTGCAGGAGTTTTTTGCGGCTTTCTTCATTCTTCATTAGACTTAAGTGAATAGAAGATTGGCAGTAAAAGATTTAGACAAACCAAAGGAGAGACATTATGAAACAGAAAATAAGCAAATTTTTAGGATTAAAGTTAGGAGCAGAGGAAAGTTTCTTCCTCTCTCAGGAGGAAGGAGCTTATAAAGTCTGCTGTTCCTCTTAAGGGCAAATGCTAGTCTCAGTTATGTCCTTAACAAAGAACGTGTAGGAAATTATTTAGTGACTTTTAGTTCTGTTTGACAAAGTGACTGCTAGACTGCTGGTAGCAAGCTATGTTTTAGATATTCAGTTTTTGCTAAAAAAGCTGCAAATGTCTACAGCTATTAAAATTTACATTGATACTTTCCCTCATGTTTGTAATCAAGGTCTAATAATCTATAATTTAGTAAGCTGCATTGTAATTGAACAGATTCATTCAAGTCCAGTGCACTCAAACCAGTTGAATAGAGTAATTGCATTAGTAGATCAAAGTTAATATTTCTATTGGCTACAGAACTGTCTTATGTTACAAAACTGACTTTGTCCTTTCAGTTAGTTAATGTGGTATTTTTTTTTCTGAAAATCTACTAATACTTGAAGAGGTTTGAAAAAGTTCTCATACTAAATATACTACCAGGTACTAACTATAGTAAAATAAGAGCTGAACATTTAAGTGTTAAGATTTTTTTGTTCTAACACAGACGGATTTCTGATTTTTCAGCTATATTGCTGTGCATGCTTTCTGCTCCTCAGCGTTTTCTTTTCAGCATGAGTCAGGTCAAAGTCCTCAAGGTTTTAATGCCATGAAAAAATTTCTGGGGTTACTGCAGGCACCTGTCTAAATGTTTCCTCTTTGAACCTCTTACAACTGTCATTAACAAATCAATTGCTTGAAAAGCTGTGCATCCTTGGGTCATCTGTCTTTCCAGGCAGTTTCGTTCCCATTAGTTTCAAAACTGTTCTTTCTAGCTCATAGTTGATTTTTAGACTCCAGTTACCAGGCTCGGTTAAGCTCATAATTATGGGCCAAGGCATAAACTTCAGAATAAAGAGCCCTGTGACAATGCACTGAACTCTGGGTACTACATGCTTCATGTTCTCATCTCTTCACTTGTCACTTCTTTCTCATGTCAGACATCTCTTCCATCCAGTCACAAGGCTGATCATTAAGTTCTGAGAGCTTAAAAAAAAGAAAAGTTTTGTTGGAAACGGTCTAGTGTTATATGGTCATGTTAGCTTTGTTACAAATATAGTGATTTGCTTTTCAGTTCATGACTGTTACACCTTGTTTCAGATATCTTGGTGTTCTTTTAGTAAGGGCTCAGATTGCTGTGAGTTTAGTTTCAAGTAACCTTTTGAAAGTATTTTTGAAACATTTTTGCAAGTCGAAGACAAGTATTTTGGTTTCAGCTAGTTGGAGCTTTATCCTAGCAAATCACTTGCATTGTCAATGGTCTTAAACTTTGCACAGAGTTTGAGATGCAGTTCAGTACATACTTAATATATGTAGCTTTCTGTTAACCAGGGAATTAGCAATAACTAACTTCTGGTAGTATTTTAGGATGGAGCACAAACAGCATATTCCTCAGAGCAGTTAGGAGGTGTTGGCTCTCATTTGTCTGAGCCCAGCTAGAGAGCCCAAGGACAAGTAATAGATGTCCTGCAGTTTGACTTCAGAGTAGAATAAGAGGTGAATTCAGTATCCCTCTTAAGACCAATACTGAGATATAATCTTTTAACTATAGCATAGATGATGTATGTCTTATCGAAGTTTTGAAAAACTAAGAAACAGTTTTTCTGTAATCAAGTGGTCTGTTTGCCAGTCTCACCAATAACTTGTAAGCCACTGGCCAAATCAAGTTTGAAAAAGTAGTAGTAGTCCTAAAATAAACACTAATGAGTGTTTAATGAAAATGAGCAGCTGTGTAAATGCAAGAGGCCAAATCAGTGGGAAGGCTGGCAGAACTTGACCATTAAGTATCTGACTTTGTAAAAATCAGCTTACCCACCAAGTTTGTATAGCTCCAGACTACTTGCAGTGCTGCCTCTTCATGACACAGATGAACCACATTTTAATATAGGAAGTGAGACAGACCAGTTAGGGAAACCTTCCATCCTTGCTGAAAAGGTTTTGTTAGGTTCTGTGGTTCTGTCCATGATGGGAGTTGTTCTGTGTGGGTTTTTTTAATTAAAAAAAAAACAACCAACAAAACACAACCAACCAAACAACGACAACAAAACAAACAGGAAAAAACACCTGAAGAAACCCTTTATGAACAGTATCCCATAATCTTTGCTTTAATTTAAAGTTTGAGATGAGGAGATAAGGCTCTGTCTGTGTGAGGAGTGGCACCACACGTAAAAACACTTACAAACTTAGTTAATCTTTTTCTGAATTTAAGATTAGGTGGTTGAATACAGTTATTTAGGAATTTCCATGAAGAGTTGTTTCTGAAGTAACTGTTTTGGACTAGGTGTACATATGGGCCATTCACTGAATACAGCTCAATATAGAGGACAACATGAGATTAGGTTAAGAGCATATAGTTTGTCCTATGTCTTTTGGAATCATTTATGTTGATTAGCTTGTGGAAATGGGACAAGAATATTGATTTATTTTAACAACTGTACTAACATTTTTGTCAGATTATTCTGAGCCCTAAGACTTCTGTATGTGTAATTTTTGCTGTAGCATTTGAAACTTCGTTAATATTTACTTCTTATTTTACCAAAATAGAAGTGTAGCATTACTATTGTGGTAGTCTGGTTTCTGGATTGTAGACTACTGTGTTATATATTTTGATACTTTGTTGATCCATTTGTGGCTGTAGCTTGACTCTTGACAACCATGTATAATACAGCATGCCTATATCTATAAATTGTTGAGGTTGACTTATTTGCTTTTAGTAATCAAGAGTATGTTTGAATGTAATTCTTTGCCCTGTCAGTGATTTAGACTTGTAAAAATCCTCTTTTGCAGCATAGAATCACTTCTCAGGGTTGCACTGGCAAGCTAAACTGGTGTAATTGGAGTGTTCTGGTTCATTTGTCTGGGATTTTGTACAAAACACATTTGAAACACAGCAGCTACAAAGCTCAGGAATCTTGTGGATTTTTAGTTACAAATACACAGAAAATGTGGCACTGATTTTTAACTTCACAGTGTTTGAAGGTCTTAACCAATTTATTTGTATGATTTTCATTGGCAAACGTGAATCTGAAGGTACTTCTGTGACTGTGCATCTGTATCTTCATTATGAAATGTGAACGGAAAGATTAATATTAACAGATAAACTTGGTTGCTCAGTAATCTCAGACTGAAAAAGAAACATTTAATATATTTTAGCATGCTTTTCAAGTCAAGTGCTGTCCAGTGCAGTTATAGTACTTTCCAGTGCAACCCCCAAACTACTGTGCTAGATCTCCTCAGTATCTTTTGCTCCCATCTTTCTCATCATGCTGACTTCTCTCCTCTGTCTGTTCAGCAGTGGGAGACATTTAGCGAACGCTCTTCAAGCTCACAAACTCTGACCCAATTTGATTCTAACATTGCACCAGCTGATCCTGTAAGTCAATCACTTAGCTTGCTTGTTTGAAATTAATTTTATTAACACTGAATTTCCATTAATTGTATTTAGCTATTATGCATGATTCCATGGACTGCTTTCTGGGGAATGGTGCCAGGCTTCTTTATTTTTTTGCTTATGTTTGGAATATAAATTTTCTAGTACTGCTCGTGTTTAGTATCTGAGTGCAAAGAATGCTTTTCCCCCTTGATTTTGATGTAGTACAGCACTGCTATCAAAACCTGTATAACGCTATGTATTTAAACATAATGGTTTTTTGAAAATACTTACAAAAAATGCAAGGGCCATTCCCAGTGATAAACCAGTCCCCTTTCAGTTTCTGTGTTAAGTGTTGTTTTGCGGTGCTTTTTGAAGCTGCAGATATTGGTTTGCACAAACTGTTAGGAATTGACATTGCCAACTTCACTGAAAAAATGACTGGGCTTTAATGGGTGTGGTATTTCATACTCCTAATGTTTTCACCAAGTTACTTATTAATAAGGCTTTTAGTGTTTCTCCAGCTAAACCTGTGCAGTTCTAATGTTTTACTCACTGATGATTATGTAGTATTCCTCTGAAGGATTATGTAGTATTTATCTTGCCAAGTTTGGGAGCCAGAAATTCATTTCAGTGTTTCCAGTTCTACTGGTTTTAAATTTCATGGTATGTGACATTGAAGCACTTCTGAAATGCATTAAAATTACTTCAGTATTTAGCTGCTGCTTTCATCTTGCATTTCTTACAGATTTAATTATTGGTGTTAGTATCCATTTCAATTTAATTAATTACATTAGTGTCCATTTTATGTTTGATAAAATAGTAGGTGTGCATAATATGCATTTAACTGCTTTCAGTATTAAACTAGTATTCTGAAAAGATATAATACATAAATACACGTATATTTTAAAAACATCAATGCTCCACTCAGAGTTAACACTGGTATTTAGTGGAAATAGTGTTTCTAGATGCTGGAAGCTAGAATTCAAACTGCGCTGTTCCCTGGGCTCTTGAATTGTGCTTAGTAAATATTCAAATCAAATGAAAATACCACACTTAAAGTGAAAACCAGACCTTTGTAATCTGAGAGAGACTTTTTGGTTTAAATGTAGTGGGTGTTTTAAAGAAGTAAACATGATAGAAATCAGATTATAGTTTTCTTGCTGTGTATATAATTGCTTGACAGTACAGAGCTATCACTGTATTGTCTTCACAATAAGTTTGTAATTTGTTTTTACGTAAATGACAGAATTCTGAACTTTTCCCCGTATGTTGATAATCTAAAAAATAAAACAGTGATATATGGAAAACTCATATATAGCCATATGTTTTTGCATATGTGTGTTTATGCATGTGTGTATAAACAGAAATTTAATATAAATACAAAAAATATTCTGGGCGATCACATTGAGTAATTTGCTTCCAATGCTTAAAGATTTTAAAAAACGGTGAGCATCTTTGATGCTTGCTAAGCTGACAGGCTTTGGGAACAGATACTTCAGATTCTTTATTTTCATATGCAAATAAGAACAAATGACAGCAAATTTTTAGTAGCACTGTGCAGACATCTTTTTTTAACAGTCTAAGCAGTCATGCATAGGACTGATTTATTGAACAACTCCTGCTTTCCCAAAGGAGGGAGTATCAGCTTTCTTGAGCAGTTGCTAATAACTAACTAAAGATTAAATTTATAGACCAGTTCTTTTCTCTTTTTGTTGGAAAAGCAGCTGCTTTGGAGGTAAAGATAAGTGGGAAGAGTAAAACAGTACATTCATCCCCTGGTATGAAAACATAATTTGACTGTTGCAAGTGAAAGTTGGTAACAGGTTTTGTGTAAAATTAGATTTGTGATCTCAATATATTATGTAAAAATCCATTGAACTCAGACATTATTTCTGTAATAGTTGCACATTAGATTACAGTAGAGGACCAAAGTAGCTACAGCAAGAGTGATCTTTGCATGATAATCCCATTACAGGATGGAAAAAAGGCAATATATTTTTAAAGTGATAATTATTCCTAAAAGCGTGGTGCAACAAGAGTGTTTGAGCTGTGACTAGAAAGTGGGTTTAAAAGTTTATATTTGCAACAAGAGTAGTGCAATTCAGTTTAAATGCTTTTAGAAAATGTTAATGTAAATGTATTATTCTTGGTGAAATTGATCTACTTAAGTAGTCAGAACAGATTTAATTTCTGATACAATGTTAGTTTTGAAACTTCTTACTATTTCCAGGGACAGAATATAATCTGGGAATATTTTTTGTGCTGTCATTGTTCCACCCATTCATGTACTCTGGCTATAGATGGTAAAAGAAGTTAGCTGTATCCATACTTTTAGGTTAATTGTGAACAAACATAAAAATTTTGAGATTTTTTGAGTTACCTACACAGTCCCCAAACCAGATGGAAAGGGCTTTCTAAGTAGTATGTTAAAATGGAGTCCCTTGTCTGAACTATAAAGAAAATGCCTAAGTGTAAGATCAAAGCCTATCTAGAGATATATCCCACAGGGTTTATTATCCTGAAGTTTAGAAGATTGTACCTTTATAAAGACTCCTGAAACTGTCTTAAACTATTGCCAAGTACCTATGTTATGGAGAATTACTCATACTTTTTGAAGAGGCCATAACTTTCTGAGGCATCCCTAAGCGAAGCCTTGATAGTACAGGAAGAACTATCTCAAGCTGAACCAGGGCAGGTTTAGACTGCTTATTAGGAAAGATTTCTTTACCAAAAGGGTTGCCAAGCGTTGAAACAGGCTGCCTAGAGCAGTGGTTGAGTCAGGATCCCTGAAAGTATTGAAAAGGTGTGTAGATGGGATGCTGGGGGACATGATTTAGTGGTAGATTTGGCACTGTTAGGTTTACGGTTGGACTTGATGATCTTGAAGGTTTTTTTTCCAACCTAAATGATTCAGTGATTCAATGATAAAGCTAAGGAGTAGTGGGGTTTTGAAGTTGTGGGGTTTGTTTTCTTTTTTGAAGATGCACTTAAAGTAACAGATACCTGGTATGTCAAAAATGATGGGAAGCTGGTAAAATTCAGGTCCTGTTTGCAATGTGGTTCTCTACAGTCCCATTCTTAGTGCTCTGTGAAAGTACTGTGCTAAGTTACGCCTTATAAATTATCAGAGAAAGTTCAGGTTAGAGCTTTGGTTTTGTGGGTATATTCGATTCCCTGGAACTGTGTAAAAAATTAATTTATGAAATTTTGTTTAGAAATAACATTTTGCATGGTGACAGTCTCTTAAAAATTTAAGACTAGATTAACATCAGTTTACTCCGATCTCCTCTACAGGACACTGCAATTGTGCACCCAGTTCCCATAAGAATGACTCCAAGCAAAATCCACATGCAAGAAATGGAGCTTAAAAGAACTGGAAGTGGTAGGACTTTTTCTTTTGCTAATGGGGAAAGTTTTGTATGATTAGTTGTCTTTACTTCCTTAAATGTGCGAACTTTAGTCCTTCTCTTTAGACGAATATATCTAGAGATGTAATCAACAATTAATGAGATTCTCGGAGTTAAACTTAGAGTACTTTTCAGATTGGTGCAGAATTTGAAGTGGCCATTACTTCATTGGGGATTTCACTCTCCATAAGAGTAGTTTAGGAGCATCATGATACAGATTTGATTTGTGCCTCCAGGATAATGTCTGTTTCCTTTTTAAATACTGAAGGAGACTGGGAAGATGGAGAGCATAGCCAGCATTGATAAAGCTTGTTCTACTATGATCAGAAATACTGTTTATTATTTTGGAACTTGACAGCTTTGGGAGTATTGTCAGGTCTTTTTTTTTTTTTTCAGTACTTTGGTCAGTAATAAGCCAGATGGTTTGAAGACTTCCCTTGAGGGAACACTGGAGTCTCAATTTATAGATATGTCCCAATATGCCAGTATTTCCTGAAGTCATGTAATTCATGCACAGACTTCAGCATATGGGAATAAACAAGTATACACATTTCTTTTAAGATTTCCATAGCCTTGTAAATACGTAAAGATTCCCAGCTCTTGACACTGAAAAACAGAAATAACACTATTACAATGTAAAACTTCAAAGTTAAAAGAATTCATACACCAAAAGCGTTAAAATAGATTTTTTTTTAGTCTTGGGTTCAGGACTTCAAATTAGGGCAGAAAACTAATGTAAAGCATTGGCATCAGAAGGAAAGAGTAGTTTCAGTACATTTGTTTATTTAGACTTGTTTTTAAATCTAGATCATACGAATCCTACTAGCCCGCTACTTGTGAAACCACCTGATCTCTCAGAAGAAAACAAAATTAGTTCATCTGTAAAGTTTACAGCTGGAAATACAGTTAGTAAGTATCAAAGTATTTTCTGATCTCATTTTTTTACATTACACAAAAGGTAGAACTGATACCTTCTTCAGTGAACAAAAACTTTCTAGATAGGGTAAGCTTATCTCATTTTAAGCTGATCTCTATGAAGAATAGAGGCAGTTCTGATACAAAGTATATATTAGAAGTATTTAAGAAAGTTATGTCACTGGAGATGCTTTCCTGCCATATGCGTTCAAAAAAGTTAATTTGTCAGCTCTCTTCTATATTCCTGTTTTCTCTTTTAATCTTGTGATGAGAAGTTGAAACATATGGAAGTGTAACTGCCTGAGTAGGATTTGATTCTGCTTCCTCAGAACTGTGTAACAACATGTTTTCTGAAGAGTGAAGGCCTGTTGAACACAATTTTTAGGCAATTCTTATCTGGTTAAGCCACTAAGAAAATGGGATATACTTCCAGATTTTTTTAAGAGCAGCTTTTCAACTATTTGATTCTAATAGCCTTTTTGATTTTCAATATCTCCTGTTTTCAAACATTTGGCATTATTCTTATTTCATTAGTCTACTTGTCTAATGTTGAAAGAGGTCCCAGATTAGGCAGCCTGAATTGGCATCAGAAGGAATCTGTTTCTGAGATTTTTTGGTTTTCTTTAAGCTGGAAACATTTCTTCAGTAAAAACAACTTTTGAAGAACTTGTTATTTTGAATCCTTTGCATTATTAAGACAGTGTTTTGCTTTGTAATACAGGAGTAATTTTGAAAGTGCCTTATTGCAATTCATTTTGCTTTCCTCGAACTCTGTTTCAGTGGCGCTTTTTGTTCTGAGCAATGTCTTGAGCCTGTCCTTTTCTTTTCAAGCAGAGTTCTGTTTTTACTAGGTAGCCTTCTGATGCAAAAGGAAGTCTTCTAATGGGGAAGCTACTGCTATACGGAGGATCTGTAGAGAATTGGTTTTTTGATGTTTAAAAAATACTATACATCTAACAGGGTATTATGGGGGAAACTTACTGTATTGGTGATTATATTTCATAATGTTGTTTAGTGTCATACTTTAGTAGTGGATTTGAGCACATTCTGTGCTAAATCAATGACAATGTCTATAGCATACTTACCTGAGCTGGACTAATTTCTCAGTGTTTAGTTTAGTTGCTTGTTTTTGTTTAGCTGTGCCAGAATTCATTTGAGAATAGAGGGTCTCAATTCAAGCAAGTCCTTTTCTGAGTGGGTTTTCACAGAATCACAAAATCATTTAGATTGGAAAAAAACTTAAAGATCCTCAAGTCCAACCATAAATCTAACAGTGCCAAATTTAACACTAAACTATGTCCCTAGGCTCTGCATCTATATGTCTTTTAAATACCCCCAGGGATGGTGACTGAACCACTTCCTTGGGCAGCTGTTCCAATGCTGGGAAACCCTTTCAGTGAAGCAATTTTACCTGATATCTAATCTGAACCTCCCCTGGCACAACTTCAAGCCATTTCCTCTTATCCTATCACTAGATACTTGGGAGAGTGGACCAGCACCCACCTCACTACTACCTTCTTTCACATAGTTGTAGAGGATGGTAGGGTCTCCCCTCAGTCTTCTTTTCTCCAAACTGAACAGCCCCAGTTCCCGCAGCCGCTCCTCATAAGACTTGTTTTCCAAACCCTTCACCAGCTTCGTTGCCCTTCTTTGCACGCACTCCAGCACCTCAGTGTCTGCCTTGTAGTGAGGGACCCAAAACTGAAGAAAGACAGTATTCAAGGTGCAGCCTCACCAGTGCCAAGTACAGAGGGGAGATCACTTTTCTACTTTTCTGGCCACACTGTTTCTGATGCAAGCCAGGATGCTATTTGCCTACTTGGTCACGCTGTGGGCTCATATTCTGCCAGGACATAAACCTTTGTCCTTCATTAAAAAATAAAAATGGGATATTTGAAATTGTATGTTACCTGTATCTGTTAGTATGTATTAATATTGCAAACCAAATATGAAACTTTGTACTTTCTTTTTACCAGCAGATGGTTACAGCAGTTCCGACTCCTATACTTCAGAACCAGAGCAAATTGGAAGCACTGTAACACGGCAACGGTCAGTAGAGTAGCAACTGAAAAAATAAATAAAAGGTGTTTAAAGAAGCCAGTTCTGAGCTGTTAGTTGTTTGACAACTAGCTTGTAAAATGGTGGTTAAATAGGTTCTTTACTTTACACTCAGGAATCTGGAGGGAGTCTGTTTTCTAATGTATTAATAATGTATGCTTTTCCTGTTAATGTGCAAAGTGAAAATTCAAAAAACAATGTACTCTAAGAAGTTGTTAGGGGTTGGCCAACCAAATGAAACTCCACATTCAATCATAAATCAAAAGACATTCTCCTTAAACACAAGGGTATGTAAGCACAGGAGATAATGATGTAACTTGAAACATTTTTTTTTGTATTTTTAAAAATATCCATTAGGTGTTAATGAAGAAGGACCTTGTGACTTTGTAGCATAAAAGAAGACTAAAACATAATTTAGAAATATTGTGGCAGTACTCGGTCCCTTTTAATAATGGGCTTTTATAAAATTAAGGGAAGTTGTAGGCCCAATGTAAATCAAGGGGTTGGAGAAAGCTATGCAAGTACATAACTAACAACTGCATCATTTGACATAAGAGAATGCACTGTACTAGCTGGTGCTAACTGTTCCCATTAAATCTGCCTGAATAGGATTAAAAAACAGCTACACCATTAACCACCTTACAATCGGTTTCAGAGGTAAGTTTCAAACCAAAAATAATTAGGGTGACTTCAGTAGCAAGGAAAGATTTGCAATTGCCTCTCAGTACAGCAGCTTAAACTTTCCTCCAATGTAACTTTATGGCAAATTTGATTGTCTGCCTGCTCCCATGTATGTTTTTGCACTCCCAACATGACTGTTTCAATGTGTTCTTTTCATCTCTGATTGTGGGTTGGATTCTCTTTGCTGGACTTGTGCAGATGAGAGAAGTTTTCTCATGAGTTGCTGCCTTATGGCATAGGTAGCTGCTGTCCAGATCTGGCACTTGTGGTAGTGTCCACTCAGATTTTTCTCCCGCTTTCTCTTGTGCTTCCTTCCACTGATATCTTTTTGATGGATTGAAGCTTTGTCTGTGAAGGTGACATTGTCCTTAACCCTGCCATTAGTCCAGAGTACTTTTTGTGTTTTCAAAAAGCAAAAGCTGTTAAGGCTGTGTCACATAATTTTATACTTCAGGAGTGTCCTTATACCACTTTCCCTCTTTTTTAATCCTTTATACTAGACTAGCAAGAGAGGTGACCTTGGGAGTCAGTGTAATTAGATTTGTGTGTCATCAGCTCTAGGGCTGCGCAGTGTTACAGAACTGTTGTCCTGGAGAGTATATTAGGAAAGCAATTTTTTCTGTTGCAGTAACTCAGTTTTATGTCTGGACACATTTGGAAATTTCAGGTTTTATGTGAAATTTGCATACCTTTCTAGTTTTGTATCTTATGTTACTTACAGAAGAACGTTACAAAAGTCAGTTGCAGAAAAAACTCAGTTATGAGTTAAAAGAGTAGCTGTGTTCATGTCAGTGATTCAGTAAATCTATCTTGCTCAATTCAGACTAGTTAGGAAGTTTCTGCAAGCGGTTTTTAAATGGAAACTGTACAAAAGTTCTGTACAATAAATGCTGCCTAAATCGCACTTAGTGCAGTACTTTATCCTTCTGTCCTTTTCCAGTGTGTGTTCAATGAACTTACAACAGGTATCCACTAGATGGTGATCCTACCTAAGAATGAGTTAAAATTTCTGAAGATGCTACCAAGTGTATAGATTTGGAAAATTTCAGGCAGAGAATTGAATAGTTATCTTGTACACTGACATACTCCTTAAGCTCAATGCACATGGAGGCAGGTCCAACAGAAACTTATTCTTCTTCAACGACATTGAACTTAACCCATTTAAAACATAATCGGGATGTTTACTACATCTTAAATAATTTGCATATTATAATGACTGCCATTGGGATGAATTACCGTGCTTAGGGTTCTCTGTTTCGAAATATCATTGTTTGGGATGTGCATCAAGTGGGTTTCCCAAGAATAAATTTCTTGTGGTAATATAAGAATAATTTGTAAAACAAAGATTTAAATAGGAATTTAAGAAAAATTGTGAAATCAAGGAATACCAGAAGTTTAAAACCGATTTTTCAATCTTCCAAATCAATGGTAATCAGGCTCTTTTCCATCTGTCAAACTTTAGTTTTTAATTGCGTACTTTAAAGAAATTTTGACTTTTAGTTCAAAATCACTACAGAAGTTCATATCTTTTGCAGATCACATTCAGGAACATCTCCAGATAATGCTGCACCGCCACCACCCCCTCCAAGGCCTCACCCTTCACATTCTCGATCATCATCTTTAGATATGAACAGATCCTTTTCAGTTACCCCAGGTAGATAAATTGTGTTCCTAGTGTATATTATTTTTCAGCACACATTCTCGAAGAAGACAATTTTTTTCCTGTGAAGAAAGATACAGAGTGTGTTTTTAAAACGCTGCTGAATGAAAAAGCTGAAAATGTTATCACTCTTTCTGTTTGAGTTAAAATTTCTGCTCCACTTTGCTTAAACTGATAATTTAGATGTAAATTCTGAATGCTGGCAATGTAGTCCTTTGGATGAATATGCGAAACAGATTCAGGAAATAAATTTTGGTGCGGCATCCATATGTAATGAGTTGCATCTGCCAGTAAATTTTCAAGTGAAATTCTTCTGGTATTGGATATGTTAGAGACAGGTGTTAAGTATTTTACTTCAGAGGAAGTGATTAGAGGTTACTTCTGATGCTCTACTTAAGGTTTTTTATTGTGGTTCTAACTTGTCAGTACTTTTCAGTTCAGAATCACAAAGTATGAGACAGTGTTAAGAGTGTAAGATGAGGGTAAAGTAACAAAAGGACTAAGATCACGAAAGTATGACCATGTCTGTACTTAGAGCTGGAATAAAGGATAAAATCTGTGTTCTGATTCCTTGTTTTATCTGTTTGCAAATTTGAGAGGAGATGACACTCCAATTATGGTTCTCAATATGACAAGTTAATAGGTAGGCAAAATGCAAGATTTTTTCACATTGGCAAGTCAAAAAATTAGATAGCACTGTAATATGAATAGTAACTGTCTTGGCCAAATGCAATACCTCTTTTACAGGACCACAACAGGCTGGAGTTGTTGCCTATCCCCCTGCAGTGCCTCCAAGACCACAGCCTTCACAGGTGATGTCACTTTTAAAAAAATCGTATTCTAACTTGGTGAATCATTTTTATCTAACTCTGAATTTTAACTTATCTCTAAAATGAATAGTATTGTTTGGTATTTTTTGAAGACACCAGGATGTGAGTGTTGGCAAAACTTAGACTATAGCCAACTGTTAGTGTTTCCTGAAGAAAGAATTGTTGCTGGTGGAACTGTGGGAAGGGATTAAAGTAGAGATTGAGGAGGAGTGAGTGGCTTTGGAGCTCTGAGTTATAGGAAATAGAGCAAAGCTACACCTTCATATTTACTTTACCCTGTATAGCTAACAAGGCATAACACAGACTGTGAGAGCAATCTTTCAAGTTTTGCAAGATAAGTGTGTCTTCCATCTGTGTCTGGCACAGAGTGTAGTTTATATGATTTGCCTTCTTCCAAAAGAAGTGATCCTTCTTTTTCCTTTGCTATAGACTTGGTGATCTTTGCAGTCCTGGTCTGTCAGTTCAGTTTGCGGATTCAGTAGTTCTCAGTTGCTTTTCATTTGTCTCAGCCAGCTGTGCAGATCTCACATGGAACAGATAAATTGCTTTTCAGTTGGTTTTCAGCAGCAGTTACTTGTTAGAATCTGAATTACCAGTAATTGAGGTCAATCAATGGATACAGAATCATTGGCAAAGAATGAGTACAATGACAGACTTATTCCATACAGCGTGACTGCATCATCATGTTTCCCTATGGAACTAGACTAAAAATCTGTACCAACCCTGACAAAGCCAAGGAGTCCTGTGGTGCCTCCATCTTTGGTCTCGTTCTCTGTATAGAAGCACATCTAATTGAACTTCCTTTTCTTTTAAATATTTATCTGTTTTTATAAACAGAGTGGTTGGTCTGGTTTTCTTGGATGAGATTTATGTCCCACTGACAGGACATAAATCTTTGACCACTAAAAAGGCAAATAATCTTTAATGTTCTGTCACAAACTGCTGTTTGGTGAGATTCTTTGCATCAGGTAACTATATTAAGAACAATGTCACTAAATATTTTTCATGATTTTATTACAGGGTACAGGTCCTCATGTGCATCGCCCAGTGGATGCTGAAGGCCTAATAGCTCATACCAGTACCTCACCTCAACAAATACCAGAACAGCCAAATTTTGCAGACTTCAGCCAGTTTGAGGTATTTGCTGTTTCAGGTGTAAACAAAGAGGAAGAAGACGAAATTGAAACCCATTCAGAGGTCTTGCAGGTGGGCAGAAGTGAAGATCTTGTCAATTGCTTAATACCACCAGCAGTTATGAGACTTTGTTAAATCCTGCTTCTGCTGTTTGAACTCAGTGGGTTTTTTATGGTGTCACAATCCACTTATTTAGTAATTGCCAAATACCTAAGCAGAAGAAATTCTTTTCTTCTCAGTTTTTGATTGTAATTCAAAAAGATTATGTACTTACTAGCATTTGTGTGCACAAACGTAACTGTATTGGTACAGTTAAGACTTAGCATAAGAGACTTTTCTGTTCACTCTTGCCAGCCTTCCAAATGACTTACTGGTAGGTTTTAAAGTTGTCTTAATAAGTGAGATGGCTGTCAAGTATCATAAATATTTTCTATAATGCCATTAATTTGGTTTTGTTTGAAGCCATTGGACAGACAGATAAAGTGACTACAGTTCTGACATCTTTCTATTATAGATTGTTAGAGATGTTTACAAAACCTTGTTTCCTGCTGCAGACACAGGACTTAAAAGTTTGGAAGCCTCTGGGTTTATTCCTATTAATGTCATAATAGCTTACTGCTATTACATGAATTACTTCATGTGTGCCTATGTAATTTCTAGCCTTCATACAGATTATAAATTCTCTGGGGCAGTTCTGCATCCACAGTTGCAAAAGTGCTTGTGATGCTTTAAAATTCTTCCAACGGTGTGTTCTTGTTTCCTTTAATTGGGAAGGTCAGTGATGTAAAACCATTTGAGCACTCTCCACGTACCTCACTGTGAAATCAGCTATGTTAGCATAAACTGCCACTGAAAACTGCTTAACTTAAGCTTGCTGATTGTTTTGCATTGTGGTGGGTTGTGTACCATTGGAAGGATTACCCTTCGGCAGTGACAGATAGATAATGGTGGTAATGCATTAGAAGAAATAGCCGTAGCACTTTATCATTGGGCTACAGGCTCTTTTGTGCTACACAGTGTCTCAGAACGTTAGGGATTTTACTTTATTCAAAGATTTTCCAGTATCTGGAGTACAGTGCTTGAGAGCAGAACGCTTTCAAGTAACTGCTTCATATTTTTTATAGTGATTTTTAGATTTATTATTGAATATACATGAAATTATTAAATCTTAATTTCTGTATCAAAAGATGGGTCTGTCTATTGATTCTGGAAGTACAGCTTTTTACTTATATACCTCTGTTGTAAGCTGCTCCCAGACCAAAACAGGGTATGTGACCAAGATAGTTTTAGATGGGTTTTGCTCCAAAGCAGGTATTATTGTTGTATTCCAGCTTGTGCTTCTAAAGAGTTGAACTGGAATTTTAAGTGTTAACTGTATTCATGTCTCAGAAATGCTGCATACTTGTATTTATTCCAACTGCTGCCAAATGAAATACTTGTTAAGAAGTAGTTTTCTAAATACAGTTTATGTCCCTTTAGGTTGAAAAGCCCTCTGATTCTGCAAGTTCTCTTAGAGTTGCCAAAGCAGATGGAAGAGCTGAAGACAAAGCACCTGCTAATGTCCCCGCTAGTGCGGTATGCAAAGTACACTTGGAAGGAGATTGGAGTTGTCTGACGTATACAAAATTATACATCTATTCTGATTTGCAACAGCGATTTTGTGTGCTTCCACATGAACCCAGTTTTCTTGGGTCCAGTATGTGCTTGAAATAGGCACCTATGTGGTGAATTTTTGCATCAGAAGGTGTTCATTATTAGCTTTATTCTCCAGATAGCAGAAAAATTATGTACTTGTGTTTGAATTTTTTAGCAGCAAAATTTCTAGTGCAGAACAGTAGCTTTTTTTTTGTTACAGACATAATTACTGAGGGGAAGTGTGCTCTGAGATGTTATGTGTTTGCAATTGTCAGTTGCACCGTGGTGTTTCTGCTTGCATGGTTCTTTATCAGTGTGTAGCAACTTACTGCCCTTTCACTGTGGGTTAGGATTTTAACGCTTAAGCTTTTTTCCAGACCATATGAGAGTGCAGCTAGATGTCCATCAGAAAATATCTGATGGGTTGTAAATTCAGTTAGCTCAGTAACTTCTTTTAAGATTATGTAACACGATTAAGTTACCAGTTTATAGTCCAAGTAATATGCAGTTTGTGAGAATTAATAGGCTCTGTTTTCCTCTTCAGGGTAAAGGCACTACCCCACTTGCTCCACCACCAAAGCCTATTCGCAGAAGATTAAAATCAGAGGATGAGCTAAGACCTGAAGCTGAGGAACATACACAGAAAACAGGTGTCATAGCTGCTGTTCTTGCTTCACAGCCATCTATTCCTAGGTAACCCAAGAAGTGTATAAATACATCTGTTACTGGAAAGTTTACATTTAAACAGCATACACACTTTCTGTTCCAGGAGTTGCAAACAATTTCAGTGTGTCTGAATTAGATTAAATTAACAGTTTAAACATTTTTGTTTTTAAACAAGATCATCCTGAAGCCTCTAATACTGGGAGAACTTTTAGAGATTTTGAATTTTGGAGTGTGAACTCTAATTTCTGCAGTTATGTTGGAAATAAGTGGCAGAAGTGTTAAGTTGTAGTGCTTCATTTTAAATAACGGTTGCTATGAACAATCCAAAATGTACAGTCTTTGTGTCATAGCGTGAAAGTAGTCTATTACATTACTCACTGAGGTAAATTAATGTGGTGTGTTGGAACCTCAAAATTGATTATGACAAGTTTTTAAAATGTGCTGCTGGCTTTTTTATTGAAACCAAGTGTGGGTGACTTCCATGCAAACAAGGTTAATACAGCCAGGCAGTAGAGAGAAAATTAACAGTATAACAAGTTTAAAAAAATTAAAAAGAGGATTCTGCGCACTGGCAAAAAGGAGGATTGTAAATTAGATATTCAGCTAAGCAATGAAATGGCTTATTACAATACTTCTAATGTCTTCTCAGATCAGTGGGGAAAGACAAGAAGGCAATTCAGGCATCGATCAGGCGTAACAAGGAAACCAACACTGTTTTGGCCAGATTGAATAGTGAACTACAGCAGCAGCTAAAGGTAATTCCATATTCTTTATCTGTTGAAGAGAAAAGCCTGAGAGGGCAAGATGTCAGTGATGCACAGTAACAGGTGCCTCTGCAGACCAGTGATATACATAGTAGAGGATACTGATATAAAATATTTAGTTGCTTTGTAGCTCATAGACCATACCTAATTGTGACAAGCTTTGTGAAATTACAAAGGATATTTTCATTACTACCCATTTTTCAATATATTGATTTGCTTCCAGCTGCACTAAAGATAAAATCATAACTTAGTATTAGTAATTCGAGGTAGCTGTCATGGTCATGACATACTTTAAAAGCAGTATTGAGAAGAGCAGCTCAAGTGGCTTGTTTTTCTTAGTGAAAAAGCAGACTTTGAAGTCTTAATAAAATTATAAATATTTTTAAACAAACAATCTGAAATACAAAACTTGCACTTTAGTAAGAATAACAAGTCATTTGTTTATCTAAGATCCATCTGTAGGCACCATCTTAACATCGTTCCTGCGCCATCTTCCATACCTTAAGATACCTAATTTTAATTATCAATGTAATAAAAAAATTCTTAAATGTAAACACAAATTAATGCAATACTGTCTAAACTAGAAGGTAGGCCATTTAAAAAATTATCAAGCCCAATTTTTACTTGTTACTGTTTATGAAAGTCAAGATGCATAAAATTCACCAAGAGGAGAAACTGGGGTGAAAAAATTATGAGTTTCCAGTTCCTTAACATTTAACAGTTTTGATCCCATTGAGGGAATTTTTAATATTCATTCTCTATGTACAGTCAGTAGAAAATGTTTCTTTTGTAGGACGTTCTTGAAGAGAGAATCTCCCTGGAAGTCCAACTGGAACAACTTCGACCCTTCTCTCACCTCTAAGCCTACTGCCGTTAACTGTGAATTTACTAATTTTGAAAGGGTTATTGGTTTCCAAGGCTATTTAAAGATCCATGCATCTAGCTCAGTGCACTCTATTCTACATTAAATGTTGTGGTTCTGTTTTGTCAATTTGTCCACTTTTGTATTTAAGTATTTTAATTTCATTACAGAGGAGAAAAAAAACTTTTTCCTTGAATGTGACACTGCCTCTCACATTTTCTGTGGGCATCCGTGATCCTTGTTGGACTTGAGTTTGCAGAGGTTGTCGCCAAAATTTCCAACTGGAATTTTAGTGGTTTCTTTTTTCCCATTGAAACATCTTTACAGAAGAGGATTGCTAATCTGTTGACTTGAAGTACATGAACTCTTTGTTCGCTATGGCATTTATTTTATTGTGCCAGAAAAGAGAAAAACTAGTAATCTGTCATCAGCCAACATTACTTCCCAAGCTGCTTTTCACAATTGGTAAGTTATTCACAATTCTGGAAAGCCTGCCTCTTATTCAGGTTGACAGAGTTCTTGCAGGCTGCTTGCCATATCAGCTGTATTTGATTTTGTGTTTTTGTTGCATACATTATAGAGTATGTAACCACAGATTGCCAGGTGTTCACATTTTATCCATTCATGATCCTGATTGAGCCGCATGAAGATTTGTGGTACAATTGGTAGTCTGTCAAACAGATCTTTCTCAGTCCTGCCTTTTGTGAAAAGTTGGGTGTAAATCTCCAACATATTAATTCACACATTACCGAAGGACCACCTGTAATTGCATGTTTCACATGTTACCTTTTCATAAGAGATCACATCCACTGGTCTTCACTATAACAAATTGTATTGTCAAGTAATGTGTCAATACCTCCATTGAACTTCTGATTCCTAGAAGAAAAAAAAAACAAAACAAAAACCAGTTTGCTTAGGAATTCTGGGGTACCTTCTGTCGTCGTTTCCAGGCCTTATTTCTCTGGCATATAGACAAGCTTCACTATTAACAGAGTTCCCTGAGTGTATCCTGCTATTCAGGTTGATGTACTGTATTAGGATTTGTTGTATATTGTATGATACACACCTTTTGATCTCATATGTAAATTTGCATTAATTGCTGACTAACAGCAGATATTTTATTTAATGGCTTCTTCTGGCTGTGGGATCATAGATGTTTAACTGCATGGATGTATCTCTGCAGAATCAGAACTAGCAATTGTGTGATTTTTACAGCAATAAAACAGCACAATATTTTAATTTTGTTGATTCATCTTTACCTGGGAATTGGAACTAATTCAGATAAGGGGGAGGGATTTATTACAGGCCTGCAGGGATTTTTTTGTAATTTTGTGGCATATATGAGAAACAATTTTTCATAATCCATTGACCTTTTTCTTCCATGATTTTTTTACTTGTTGGTCAGAAGTGATTAAATTCTCTTGGTAATCTGTGGCTGGCTATACTCCTTTTGTATCCTCCTAGAAACAAACCTAGTTGTAACTTCTAAAAAGAAAATGCTAGTAACTGACTTGGGTCAAAGAAATGTATAGTTCTTTAGTCTTCCTTTCTGGTTTGATTTCCTTGAGAGTACCTTTCCAAATTAAAACTAAATAGATCTTCTGTTAGCAGTCTGAATGCTCACTGTCTCACTTCTGTGCTTAAATTAAATTCTCATAACATCTGCTTTCCTTACGAAAGGGTAGCTCAAGTCTGTTTTTTCCATGGGATATGCTGTTTTTTACAGTGAAAAACTATATCTTTTTGGTTATCATATGCAGACTGGATAATTACAGTTAACTTTTAATACTATAACAATTCCAAGTTGTGGATGCCCCCTCCATGGAAACTGTTCAAGGCTAGCTTAGATGGGGCCTTGAGCAGCCTATTCTGATAGAGGATGTCTCCCTTCTTGGCAGAGGGCCTGGAATTGAGTAATCTTTAAGGTATCTTCCAACCCAACCCAATCTATGATTCTATTGCAGACAGCGTATGTATATAATCCAAAGCAAGTTTTCCTGGTATGATAAACATGAATGTCATAGTTGCATGAAAGATGGTATTTTCTGTTTGCATGCAAAGGGATTAATAAATTACAACTAAATGCGCAGAGAGGTTGCATATAACTTACAGTTCAAGTATGTCTTGCCAGTTAGTAGATGAAGAGCAAAAATAAGGTAAAACTAAGGAAATTAAAAAAACCCAAATCAAAACCCAAAACAAAACTAAAAAAGTTTAAAATTGATTGACTAATCACTTCTATTGTAGCTGCCAAGTGACAAGAACAGTGCTTAAAAAAGTGGAAGAACTGGGTCGCTTCCTGTAGTCAAAGAATGTTGATTTCAAACCAACTTTCTTGTCTGTAGTTTATTTTAAAGTTAAAAATACATTTTTAAATTAGAACTATTTTCATATTAATATTTAAGTGTTAAGCCTATGTTTATAGCAACAGGATCCTTAAATCGGAATTAAACATTTTAAGCTTAAATGAAAAAAGCCTGTGGCATGTACATACGAATTTCTGTGACATCCATCTGTATCTTTCTAGTAGAATGAGATGTTAGCGTCTCGAGTGAAGAACTTAAGAAATCTGAACATTTTTGTGTCTTGGCAACAAGTCCATTTTTTAAGAGTTTTTGTGGATTACTTTTAATGCATCATTCAGTATGTTTTAGACCAAGTTTTCATGATCAGAAGAACTTCTAACTGAAAAATTACTTATGTCTTAAGAACATCGCTGCCAATGATGTTCAGAAGTTACCTCAGTAATGTAATCCCAGCTTAACACCTTATAAAATTATTTCCCTGTCTTCTCCATTTGTTTGATCTTGATCGAGCTACTTGATGCATTCTTTTTTATGACCTTAGATTGTAAGCCCTATGGGGCAAGGAATTATGTGCCGTACAAGACGTGTGCTCTCTATATTGCCAGTATAAATGTAGACTACTAAATAATATGGAGTGTGATTCATGTACTCAGCTGGGATGAGTGGCCAGACAGCAGCGTGCATTTCTGAAACAGCTACAAAATGTGTTTCTTTGGACTTTGACTGGAGAAGTCTCTTTTCTCGTTGGATTTGCATTTCCTTTGTTTCTCCTGCTAATGTACCTCTTTTTTCATTCCACCTGCTTTGGAGTTGCTTTTTTTTCTCCATTCATTGTGTATCTTTGGACTGCAGAGAAGATTTCCAAAATGCAAAGGTAAAAAGCTGAAAAAACACCTTTTTTTGAGAAATGTTTTAAGTCTACCCAATGTAACCAGTATTTTAATTTTTTTTTTGTAATTCACATGGCCCTCATTTTACTTGCAATTGTAAGTACGTGAATAATACATGAACTGGAGGATCTCTTATTACGGAAAATGTCTTATGTGGATAAACAAAGTTGAGGTTATGAAAACTTAAAACAAAAAATAAATTTGCAGCATTGTTTCTTGTGTAAGGTGTCTCTGTCCCTTATGGATGGGGTGTGCTGTGTTTCCACTCTGCATTTAGGGCAAAATTGTGTTACTCTCCTGGGTTCAGCTATACACAGTTTGTCATTAAATGCAGCCATACGGATGACCAAATCTGATTCCCTTTTTTCTAAAAGAAAAAAAGAAAATACATTTTTCCTTTTACATTCTAATTTTAGTTTCTAGTAGAATGTAGTTTAATGAAATGGTGGTGTTACAAAAAACTGTTACTCTCAAGTGAGTAATAACAATGCAATTCTTAGTTTGTGTGGAAGATTAAAAACTAATTTGTGTATTTAAAGATATTTGCTGCTGAAGTTGCTTAAATACTTTACAAAGCAAGGCATGTGCAACTGATTATTCAACTATACTCCCCAAAGTTCCATTTTTTGAGATGTAAAACTTAATTTCAATAGCAGAATTCCAGCACATTTTTCCACTGGTACTAATCCTTTATAGTACAGCTCTCTAGAAGAAAACACATGAAATCTTGGGACTTCATTCTCTAACAACAACAAAAATTTTAATGTTATTTTCTTGATAGTCATTGAAAACTAAGTAGTATAGGAACAATGTTAAAAATGTTTATATACTAATAACCAAATGAGGCTATACAGTGTTGTCCTGATAATTAGTACCCAAGCAAAATATAAATCTTTAACAGGATTCTTTGAATTAATTTCTTTTCAAAATCCAGTTGTTTGTTTGTGGATGACTTCAATACCATGTAATATCCTGTCAATAATATTTCTTTAAATTGGCAAAAAGGGTTTCAAAGGAGCAATTCCTGCTTTAAAGCTGGACTCTGCACTAATTATACCTAACCTGCTGATTGTACAGGAATTGTACCTGGTTGTACACTAGTAGTGTATTCCAAAGTGATTTTACAGCACTTTTTTCCAGCTTACTGATACGTGTTGTGTCTTGCATTTCAATTATTGTCAGAAGTAGCTCTTGTTTATTATACTACCCAAAAATTCAGAATTGTAACTCTACAAAATACTAAGTTTGTGATCTCACAGCTTATATCCAAAGCTTTAGGATGACTGTTAGTACTGTTTATCACACACTGAACACATACTGTGGCATAGAAAACTACATGAATTCTTACCCATCTCTGGTAGAGTATGTTCTTGACACTTTCACTTACAGATGTTAAGAATGTATCTAATCTGGAAGGAATTGAAATAACTTTTATCCTTTTGACTGGTCTTAACTATGCATGACCTAGGAAATGAAGAAAAAACATCATCAACAGTGAAAGCGACATTCAGTGTTGTGTTGATAAAAAAACCACAACAAAAACCCAATCCAAATTCTAGCAATACTGCTGTTGAACCTTACATGACTGGAATATTTGTTTCCGGGTTCACTGAGGAGCTCACATCCTACCCTATAATGCATGTAAATTCTTTGATATCAATGGTGGCTTTTGCTTTCTGTCACCTAACTTCAGAGGTCTTAACTGTATTTCTCTTGGGCTCAAATCAGACTGCATTTAAACTGACAGTAGAGGACATGGTCCATGAGGCAGAGCAAGTAAAACGTAAGAAACAGCACTTTGAATCAGGCATGTTTTCTGCAAGGAGCCTGTTGTCTTTGGTAGCCTTTCAAAAGGCACGTAAGAAATTGAAAGCATTTGAAAGTACAACTGCATCTTGAGAAAGGCAGCGCTAAAATCAGTGGTTTGCCCTGACGTGCAGCTGGAGGAGCAGGGAGTGGAATAAGCATTGCTACAGTTGCTGTAAACTGTTAACACGTGTGTGTGTGAACACTTGTTAGGGGCTTCTGAAGGTCTAGCATGTGATTGGCTGTGTCAGACTTAGCCAAAAGTGTGTTTGGTAGGTAGCTTCAGCAACATATGATTTCTCAGCAGAAGCTGAAGGAAGAAAATACCTCTGGGAACCCCTGTGGTATCTTAGGTGTGTTCATTGAACTGCTGTGGAGTTCAGTGCTCTGTACTAAGTGCTGGTCTGCCTTATTTTGCAGATCATCTTGAACTGACGCAAAGCTTGAGTTCAATCTTAAGTATAAAAATACAGTATGTATTTCAAGAAAAAGATAATGAAATGAACTTTTAGGAAATTGTAATTGAGTTTATTCTGTTAGAAAACACAAATGACATGCTTCCAACTTGTTTTTTCCTTTACATATCCCTGCTTTTGGAAGTAGAGTGCTGCAATTTACAACAAAACCCTTCTTCTAGGGCCAATCCCATTGTCTTTCACTACCCTCGTGAAGGAACTTAGGCACTTGCTCTCTGATCAAAAGGAATGAAGAGTTCCTAAAATAATTAAGAGGTCCTTTTGCTCTAAAAGGATACTTGACTAGATTCCTTGGCTCTGCGCTTTGTGTTTTAAAGTAGTGCTCAAGCAAGAAAATTCCTGTGTAAAAGCAGTATTAATTCTCATGTCATCAAAATTAAGGGGCTGATCATTTTGATGGAGGTTATGATTTCTGCAAGTTGCTTCTATAGGTGGACTCACAAAGAAACATGCTAAAATTTGTACTCTTGGAACTTTATCCTTCCTGTAGCATTTTCAAACAATGGAATCCTTTGAATTTGTAAAACTTCCTTTTTGCAAGAAGCTGTGCACGTAGGAAAAATTTTGTTCCACTTGTGCAAAAAAATCTGTCCACTGATTCAGCTGGGGTTGCATTTCAGCTGTTACAACACAAGCATCCTACTCTGAATTAATACAAAGTAGATACTGACAAAAATTGAACCGAAAATACATATGGTGTTGATTTCAAGTTAGTATTTTAGGTTTAAAGTTTTGATAAGGAGGGTATTATGATGTAGTCTTACGATTATTTTATATTTGTGTCCTCACTTTAAAACCAACAGTAAGGATAAAAGAAAAATAAGGGCAAATAGATTGAATGTTAGATCCAAATGAAGCTTGCAAATGTGTGTATTGGTATCTATAGAATGTAGGCTATTGTCCAGCTTGAGTGCCTGATGATACTATGTGCTTAATTCTAAGTCTGAATATGTGTTTGCCTGGTCTGTTTAAACTAGGTAGGAATAGAGTTGAGATCTGCAATGATTGGCTTTTGCATAAGAGCGTGTGATTTTATGCTGCATTGCATGATCAAGCTGGTAGCTTCAAAATGAACTTACTGAGTGAGACTTTCAGTGAATTTTGTGGATTTGTGTACTCCTCTTTGCTTGGGCATATAAATTTACTAATAGATGTGAAATTGTGCATGCATGTAACTTTCTTTCCAAGCACATCTGTATTTTGAGGGCACTCCTGAAACTTCAGATGAAAGTACAGCCTGATTGCAAACCCATAGCGTTATGATACATCTCATTGCTGTGAAGTTGCATAAAGTTAATAGTCTTAATACAAAAATCATTCTTGATTCACATGGATTTACAACCTGCTTGTAGTTGTCTTTAGAAAATTTCAGTTCTGACACAGGTCCTGTAGAACCAAACTTTCATTCAAACTTTTTTATCAACCAAGCTGTGAGAAGTTCTTTTTCAATTCTAGCACAGTAAATGGGGACTTCTGAGGTTGATCTCATCTTCTGCCTGCAAACTACTGAGTGTGCAGGATAAAGCACGTTACGTTGCTGAAGAGTTTTGTACATGTTTGAAGGGGTAGAGTGAACTTAATTATTTGCTTGAGGTCTGGGCTGGCTTAATTCTGTAAATGTTTCTGTCAGAATATCCAAGATCTGCCTAGGTTTCAAATGAGAACAAAAGAAATTGTTATTCTGTAACATACAAGCCACATTAGTTGGGCTTTTTAAAACTAATTTTACTAGTCTAAAAACATTTCCAGCCAGCTTTTTCTTTCTAGACTGGTGCCTAGCAAATGTTTGTAGTACTAAGACTGATGATTCTCTTTCATTCTTGAGTTAGGAACTAATCCAGAGAAAGGTTTCTGGTTTTAAGATCCTCAGGACCTCTATGAGTTCAAGACACTTTATAAATGTACAGCTTTAATTGCAGACCTTGTTTGATTTGGTAGCCTGTTCAGCCCCTTAACTACTGCTCTGAAAGTATTAAGATGCTTACAACTTTTTAGCCTGTACAAAGTCAGAAAAGGACTTCTTGTCAAGTAGGTTGCATATGACTATAGAATCGTAGAATCAAGTCCATATTGGTATATGCATTTCTCTGTCTATTTTCCTGGTCATTTTCATCTTCTAACATTTATATAGTAAGCTGTAGCTTAAAAATATACAGTAAACAATGTAAAATAATTTCACTCCTTACAGACTATAAATGGTCATTTATACATTATTCTTATCCTGTGATTCATCCTGGGATTCAGAGGTATCTTCTATAGTACGTTTGAGAATTAAATAGAAACATTTCTGCATTTGAGTAGGAGATACATTGTTTAAAGCATTTACTTGCATTAAGCTTTTGATATGATTCATTGGTCTACCTACTATAGCTTTTGTCAAATTTTTTGACTGGCAGAAGTCTCAAAAATGTATGTTGCAATGATTGTAACAATTCTGGTAAAAACTTTTTAACAATTCTGGTAAAAACTTTTTAACAATTCTGGTAAAAACTTTTTAACAATTCTGGTAAAAACTTTTTAACAATTCTGGTAAAAACTTTTTAACAATTCTGGTAAAAACTTTTTAACAATTCTGGTAAAAACTTTTTAACAATTCTGGTAAAAACTTTTTAACAATTCTGGTAAAAACTTTTTAACAATTCTGGTAAAAACTTTTTAACAATTCTGGTAAAAACTTTTTAACAATTCTGGTAAAAACTTTTTAACAATTCTGGTAAAAACTTTTTAACAATTCTGGTAAAAACTTTTAAAGTAAGTATTAGCAGTGCAATCAAGCTTATTGCAGTGACAAACTCTGAGAAGATGCTCTAAAGGCTCTGTATCTCCATTCGTGTCTAAATTCATCCTGCACAACAGATTTTAGTTACAAGCAGCAAGCTTGGCTCATGCCTCCATGCTTGCTTTTCTCTTAAGAGCCTGGTGGCAATCTGTGTTTCACCTGAAGCAGACACTGAAGTGAAACCCCAAGAGCTGACAGGTAGGTGGATTAAGGGACTGGCTGGCATCTGGGTACATATTATACTGAAGACAGCAGGCACACCTGAAGGCGTGGACCAAGTCACGCTTCATGCGGTGATCATTTCTGAGCTCTGTGTAGATAATAGTATAGTAGGGGAAAAAGCAGATGCTCACTGGTTTTCTTTATTAGCCAACAATAAGGTGAACGCTTTACCCATGACTGAGTCTTGGTTGGATTAATCATGCAGTCCTTACACCAGTACTGTACCTAGTGATTTCTACAGATTGTTCATGTTGAAGGGTTATTATAACTGAGCTGTGCTCTTCCACTTTCTTATCTGTTTGCATGTGTTAAAAGTACTTCATGAGATTTAACTTGCAGGTTCCTAGTCAAAAGGAAATTAGCTGAGTTTTAAGTAAGAGCTAAGCTATCCTTTTCAAAAAATGTTCCATACTAATAGACTGTTTATTTTGGGACTTTGAAAACTAAAGCATTTCAAGCAATTGTTCAGCTAATCAAAAACACAATGCAAGAACTGTTTCATAAACCTTGGTTTGAGTCAAAATTAAAAATCAAGGTAAACATTATCAAAACTGAACTGACTCTTCAGAGAACCAAGTAGTGTTATCGGGAGCTGTAGTTATTCCAGAACCTGAGACCTACTTAAGCAAATTGTAAATTAGTAAAACTATAGCTGAAAAGAATCATTAGGAGAAGAATTAATTTAAAACTGATTTTTTTGGTCATGAGCTTGCAGCTTTCTTTTTTATTGTTATTCAGGATCCAGACATGAGACACTTCATCTGAGAACAAGACCATCAATCAAAGGATATTCCTGGAGTGCTATTCATTGGGAGCAGACAGATGCTTTTTTGAATGTTTAATTGCGTTAGTAGTTTTAAAAAGAAAAATCTGAATTTGCTTGCACAGGAATTCAGGCTGGTTTACTTGATGCCTTCTGTAGGGCAAAATGGTGAGAATCACCAGTTGAGAACCCCTTGCCCTCTTCTTGTCTCCCAAGAAGTATAAGCTGGCAGTATAAGCTCTGGTGCTACCATGGCTGGAGTGTTGATCACTGTACTTGGTCAGTGTTTTATAGACTGACCTTCTGGCCAGAAACAAAAACTTCTAAGCAATAGCAGGCAGACTCTGCAAGTGGTTTCTACATTCAGCAGCTACTTATCACAAGACCCTGCTAATAAGGATTTCAGTTTAGGGAGAACAATAATGCCTTAGTATCAGAGCCAGGGATAATAATCTAAATTAATGTTGCATAAATATCTATAGCACACCAAAGTCGTTAATGGGAAAACAGGTATTGAAATAACTAAGCTGTTGTTTCCTCCAGATATTAAGAAATACTGTTTTACTTTAATCGATTTTATCTGACCAAGTTTAATTAAACCCTTACCTGAAGTCTGTTCCAGCTCTTGTTCAGTGTCATTCATGACTTCCCATCAAGCAGGCAGGTGTTCCATCATTTCCAGGAAAGCAGGGACTTGGCGCACATGGCAGTTGTTTGGGAAGATGAATGCTATCACCACAAATACCCCCTCTTTCTCTTTCTTTCCCTGAGCTTTTATTGCTCAGGTCAGAAATACAGCTTTGGCCAGCTGGGGTCAGCTTCCCCGGCTGTGTCCTCTCCCAGCCTTTTGCCTATGCCCAGTCTACTCACTGGGGTGAGCCAGGATGGGGGAGTCTTAGTCACCTACTCTAGATTTTCCCATTGCATCACTGTTGCGGCATCACTTCCCATGTGCGCCTGGTTCCTCTGCACTAGCGATGGGAAGTTGTGCCACCCCAACTGATGCAATGGAAAACCTAGAGTAGGTGACAGCAAAGCATGATATATGGACTCTGTAAGGGACTCTAGCATGGACATTGTTGGGTCCCCTCCTTCTAGCATATCTATGCTATTGCAAAAGAGTTTATTTACAGAGTTAAACTACTGAAGTGAACTGGAGATGGGAGACAAAATAATTTCACTGATACTGTTACACTAGGAAGGGAGCTGGTTTATGGTTTGCAGCTTCTTAATATTTTTCGAATTCTGTATAAAGATGGTGCTTACCAGTCTAAACATATGTCCATGCAAAACAGGAGTGATGATCATGTTGAATTGTTGGATAGTAACAAGAAACAGCTTACTTCTATTCCTTACTCTATTTGAGGGTGTCCCATTTTTTACTCACCTTTCAAATTTGCAGGGTAGGTTCCTAAGTTATTAGTGAAACTTGAAAAATGAACTTGAGGATTTTGAAAATAAATGCTGCAGAGTTGTTTTCCAAGCAAATGCCCAATTGAGTCAATACTTCAAAAAGCCCCCACTGTTAACACCCTGCTGCTCTTTTAGACTCTTTGTTAGGGAGAATGAGTAGAGAGTCAATAGTGTCCTGATGTGCAAGGTTACAATCCTGTCAGACTGGGTTTTTTCCAACACACAGTTTTGGGAGGCTTGAGAATGCTTCTGCAACCCTACTCAAAGAAATAATGGTGGTGGTTCTACTCCCAGTCCAGCTCACCAGCAGTTCTTTGGCTAAAAACATTCACAGTAGTAGTAGCATGTTCCCCTGTCACATGTTTTTCATTTGCTATTGAAGATCCAACTTTTCTGGCAGAAAACCCAACTTCATTACCTAATAATGTGGGCTGCAGATTTATCAACTTAGGCAGTTGAGCCACTCTTTATTTTTATACCACGTCTTAGTGGGCTTCGTGGCAGAGAAAGCATTTCCAGTGCTGTGGTCATTTGGGGAGCAGAGAACTTCAAAGCATGCTTTAAGGTTTGTGAAGTACAAATTACTGGTAATAATTTTCCTTGTAAATCCACACTTGGGACACTTTTATCATCTCCCAAGTTGGATTTAGCCCAAGGGGCTATAAATTTCAAATGTGCGTGACAAAAAATAAAGAGCGAGCTATCAAGTTTTCCATTTCAGACTAACAATCTCTTGAGTGTTAGGCTGCTTCCAGGGGACACTGGTTTTAGTTTGTATCCTTTCTGAATCCATGGCTGTAGGTTTAAATTAGATCTGCTTGAGGTAGTTTCATGGGCTTCTGTGAACAACTGTTTCAGGCCAATCTAGAAATTGGAAGCCTGGTACTTTCAGATATTGCCTTGCCTTAGAAACCAAGCCTCCTGCCAACTTCAAAATTCAGTCCATGGTTTCCATTAAATTAAAGATGATGTATTTTACAGTGCATCTACTGAAGTATGTTTGGTGCAAAAAACAAGAATCACTGCTGCATCAGAAGGCAAAAATGTCTTAGGTAGTTAAATTAGGATGAAGAGAGAAGTTGAGCTTCTCCATGAAGCTGTTTGTATAACAGCAACCAAATCACGTGAGCAGATATTTGTGGTTTTGATGCTGTTTCTTATGTGCAGTACACCCTGCTACCCTTATTAATTATTGCATTCTGAGTGCTGCTTTATATTTTGTGTTGAAGTTACCTCCAGATGTTTGAACGTCTAGAGCATTGTTTTTTTAAAGAGTGATAGAGTCGGTTTCTCAGCTGCCAGATTAACATAGAAATTTCCTTTGTTTCTTCAGAAGCAATGCTGAAAGGATGCAATTTGGAGGAGTACCTTTTTCCTGCAAGCTTTTAACAATTTTGAAGAAGTTAGCTATTATAGGATAGCAACAGTAGCCCATTCTCGAGAGCAAAGAAGCAAATGTGCCACTAGCAGGCAGTCTTTCTAGGTTGGCACCTACAAATTAAAACATGTTGGCTGATCTGCAGTTCATTTGCATTTGCTGTCACAATCAGTAGCCTGGCACAACCCCTTGCTATGAGCCAGCTGAAACCTAGAAATACGTTTAGACTGTTCTGCTTTATTGATGCAGGTCTAATAACAGTATCTGCTCTCTGTTTACAGTGCAGTTGTTACACGGAGCCTGCTCTGGTGTCTTGTTCTCTCTATCAAATGTTTTACACTGCATGCTGCTTGGTTCTTCTGGGAAGTCAAGAGAGGATCTGGTAAGTACTCATTCATATCAAATATTCTTGTCTTTTTGTAGTGAGTGAAGAGGGCTGTGATAATAAAGCCCATGTTTTATGATGACAGTAGCAAGATTGCACAAGGCAGAGATTACTGAGAACAAATTTAATTATTTTTAATTCAAAAGGAATGAATTTGCAGTATTGCTGGCTAAAACCTGTCTGCGTTAGTAATCCTAAATAGCCTCTGAACTCAGAATTGATCCATGTATGCGATATCTGACATGAAGTGCCAGATTCGATCGCATGAAGAGTGATGAAATGCAAGTGCATTTAGAAGCAACTACTCTAACACAGTCACCCTGCTTGCAATCCTTGTCTGCTTTGGGATATTCTAGGCCAAATTTGGCTGCCATTGTCTTTTTTAAGATCTGGGCTCTGTGCCCAGCTTCCATGTGAGAAATAAGCTCTGAGCAACTCCTTTCTAGAAGAATATACCCTCAAAGCACCTGTTAAACCTACGATAGTTGGTATTTATACAAGGGAATAGGTGGGGAAATTATCCACAGGAAAACTGGAGTTTTGATTTCTTGTAAGAAGCTTGAGATTTTATGTGGAGAAAACATTCCCACATGTCAACTCCTGTTCTAGAGCAGGAGTTGGGTTTTACTGCTTTTTATGGGAAGTGTGTAATTTCCTTCTTTTTTTAAAAAAAATTAGAGTATGACTTGTGCAAAAATCATGAACCTGTGTTTGAAAAAATTGAGAATTAAGTATGTCTAATTATTTATCTACTTTGGAAAGATAAGGAGAACATTTCTAAATTTTTGTAATGAGTAGAACTGAGTACAAATATATGTTTCAAGATTTGAAGCATATGAAAAATGCTAAGCATCACACACTGATGCTTCACAATCTCTTTATATGCTGTGTCCCACATGAAATAATTTCAATTGTAACTTAACCATGAATTAGGATCAGTGGGGATACAGAATACTCATTAACAATCAATATCCAATATAAAATACAAAAGTTGTGAAGTCTCAATATGTTGAATGTGGTTTACAAGGCTAATATGCCATGGAATTCCACAGTAAATATGCCAATAAAACTAAATTTGCGTAAGGTCACTGTGGGGTTTTTAGAAGACCAAGGACATGTTCTGGGCAATCCAGAGCAGCAGGACCTTAGTCTGGCTAAGGCATAGAGGTATCAGCAGGTTGTGCAGGAATGTTGTTGCTAGGACACTGCAAGAGGAATTTGGCAAGATAAACAGCCTAGCAAACGAAAAAACAAGAAAGGGGGGCGATGCACACGTGATTGAAACTAAGACCTTGAACAGGATCTGAAACTTACAACAGAGACGGGTGGACAGTAGAGACTGACCTATTGTAAAGAAGTGTTATTCGTTATTCGAGTGAACAGCACATGTTAACCAATCGTTCTTATTGTCATGCATGAATGTAGATAAGATAGAGTATATAACCATTAGCAGTAAAGCAATAAACTCAGCCTCTGTCTGATCACATTGATCGTGTGATGAGTCCGTGACTTCCTCGTCTACAGGTCACGATCCGAATTTAACCAGGCTTTTTATTAGACTTTGCTCTTGTGCCTTTGCTCCTTGTACCTTTGTGTTACGACAGCTGTAAAACCCAACCTGCTGAATGCTTACAGAATCAGGCCAGTAGGCCTTGATACATGGATGTTTCTGTTCCTTTACAGAAATAAGAATTTCAAGATGCAGCTCAGCATGAGTGTGTCAGTGTTTGTGTGCATCCATGATTTTAAAAATTTCCTGGAAAAAAAAAATCAGTCCTTACTCATGGTAAAACATTTTTAGAGTTGAGTGTGTTTTCTAAAGAGAAGATGTCTGTCTCAATAATATGTCTTGCTATTTTCAAAGAAATTGGCATTTAATTTAATGCCACTGACTCCCACCCCATATAATGATAGAATTTTTTGGTTTGGAATGATCTTTAAAGCTGATCTAGTCAATTCTCCTGCAGTGACTGGGGTATCTTCAACTAGATTAGGTTGCTCAGAGCCTGGTCCAACCTGACCTTGAATGTTTCCAAGGAAGGCAGCAGTTACCACCACCTTCATTGTAAAAAATTTCTTCTTTGTATCTAGCCTGATCTACGCTCTCTTAGTTTACAACCACTACTCATTGCCCTGTCGCAACAGGCCTTGCTGAAAGTCTCAGGAAGAGAAGGCTGAGAGATCTTATCACCCTCTACAACTCCCTGAAAGGAGGTTGTAGCGAGGTGGGTGTTGGTCTCTTCTCCCAAGTAACAAATGATAGGATGAGAGGAAATGGCCTCAGGTTGCAGCAGGGGATGTTTAGATTGGCTACTAGGAAAAATTTTTATACTGAAAGAGTGGTTAAGCATTGGAACAGGCTGTTCACGGAAGTGGTGGAGAAACCGTCCCTGGAAATGTTCAAAAACCACAAAGACATGGTGCTTTCGGACATGGTCTGGTAGGCATGGTGGTGAAGGGCTGATGGTTAGACTTGATTTTGGAGGTCTTTTCCAACCTTAATGATTCTATGATCATTCTTGTAGGCCCTCTTTAAGGCTGCAGTAAGGTCTGCTCAGAGTCTTTTCTTCTCCAGGATGAACAACCCCAATTGTCTCAGCCTTTCTTCACAGGAGAGGTGCTCCAGCCCTCTGATCATCTTCGTGGACTTCTTCTGGACCCACTTAAACATATCCATGTCTTTCCTGTGCCGAGAACTCCAGAGCTGGACAAAATACTCCAGGTGGGGTCTCACAAGAGCAGAACAGAACTGCAGAATCACCTCCCTCGACCTGCTGGCCACACCTCTTCCAAATCCTCTCCTCTAAGTCACCTTCCTTTCCTATAAGCTTCTTCCTGATTTTTATTTTCTTTTTTTGATTCATTGAGTTTCCACATGTCTCGTGGAGTGAGGCAATCTACATCAGTTACGCAGGGAAGAGCTGTTCTTTCAAACACTTTATCTGTTTATCAGAGTGAGTTTAGGCCAGGAAACATTCAATGTTAATGTATTTTCACCACCATTAATGGTTCTTCAGGAAACAAGATAACAGAAACGGAGCTCATTTTAGGCAGCCACTTCTGTATGTTTATAATTACAGAAGACTTCCTACAAATATGTTACAGTAGATTTTTTTCTTTTCCTGCAAGAGCCTGATGTGATTAGTTTATTACCACTTAAAGAGAAGCTCAGTCTCTCAAAGATCTTGCCACAAATTTTCTTGTATGAATCCAAAAGATAATGAGCATATAGAGCTAATAGATTGTGTAAAAGATGCAAATGTGTATCCAGGAGTAGATAAGAGAATTTTATTGTCTTAATTATTTGCAATTAATGCATTCTTTGTCCCTTGCAATTGCCTGTGGGCTTGAGGTGGTTAAAGAAAAAGGTGCTAATTCTTAACAGCTGCTCAAAAAATGTATTTATATCCATATCTCAAATTATACCTCTGCATTATGTACTTGCATAAATTGCTACATAAATTTGGAGATCAAGACGTTCAACAGACCCCACATTCGTAGGTTATTTAAAAGGTGTTTGAAGTCCATAAGCCTAAGCAGGGTTAGATGACAAAGTCAAGAAAGGAAAAAAAATTCTCCTTTTTGTAGAATAGCTTAACCTATGAAAAATACTGGTTAGGGACCAGTACACATTACGGTGTTGCAATATACCACATTTGGCAACAAGTTACTACTGGGAGTACAGCCCTCCTCCTGAATCAAAATGTACTGCAAGAATGTCATTTTGCTTGTATAAATGCAGCCCTACTAGTGATTTTTGCCACCATAACGAGCCTCACACCTTGACGCACAAGGCTAAAACATGCTGCTTTTTTGCTTGATGTTCAGCAGTCTGCACAGAAACAAGGCCATAAGGCTGAGAATTACTGTGCAGAAAAGGATAATTGCCCAATTATTGCTTAAAGAGTGGAAAAAAAATACTTGGCTTCACTTTGTGAGGAGCATGTTATATTCAATTCTCCTCAGATGTCTTTGGATTTCACATCATCATGGGCACATACCCAGCAGCAGGCTGGGACTTGGAAGTAATTCTACCAGCAGGTGAAACTCCTAGAGAATCTCAATAACAAAGGAGATAAACCATATAAAGAACAAGAACATTCTAAAAGAAAAGCCCAAATGGGATCCCCACTGGTTAACCATTGAGATTTGCCTGATAGTTGAGGTAGGGAATAATGGTGTTTGAGGCTGGATTTGTAGCCAGAGCACAATGTGGTGTTTAAATGATCTTTCTATCCCCATTTGCACAGCGCAGACTTCTGGCTCTACTTCGGGCTGATGAAAACTTTGCTCTCAAGTAGAAGGATAAAGATTTCATTCCTTGGGCAGTTAAGTACATACAGTATAGAACCTGAACATATTACCTAAAAACTGAATATAAACCAAATCTAGAACCAAAGGCATAGTTTGATGGACCAGGATAGAAATTTTGTATCTATCATCAGCCTGATTTTACACTATTTTTTTTCTGCCTGTGAACACAAAGATGACACCAATTCACATCAGACTAAAACACAGGAATCACTACAAAATTGCATATACTGGATTTATTGAACAAAAACTATTTACCCAATTTTGGAATTTCACAATACTTAATCAAATTATGTGGAGTGCTAGCATGCATGCTAGTTCTAATTTAGTGGCATTTTCTGATTATTCACAGTAATGAAAAAAGTAAACTCTGTAAATATTCAGACTATGCAAGAACTTCTATCTTAACACAGCTGAAAAGATAGCAATTTCTCGTAGTGAAACATCATACTTTAAATGTTTTGCTTTATTAACAATAAATTAATCTGTGGCATCACTCATCAACCAAACACTGAAGATGGTGTGCAGATTGTCTACATACTGATCAGAAAGGCAACATCATAACTAACTTCATAAAAACTGGAGAAATGCTAATGAGCTTATATACCTATCATTTCCAACCATAGGAACGACACTGAGCATTTCCCCAATTTTTCAATTAAATAAGGCAATAATAAAAAGCACAGCATCACAACAACCTACTTAGAACTCTAGAGATAGAGTTACAACATAATGCAGTGCTCAAAGAGGAATGTGCAAAAATAAACACTTGGATTTGCATTTTGATTCTTCATTGTGCAAAATAAAAACAAAACTGTAAGTAACAACTTTTCCAGATTCCACTATCAGAAAAAACAAAAGAAAAGCTTCCAGAAGAATCCAAATTGCCAGAGCTGTTCTTTCTTTCATCCCGTGGCACTATTTGGAATATCTTGAGCATCTGCTAAATGTAGTTTTTGGCTAAAGCAAACCATTAAGGAATAACATATTCACATGTAGATAAGGTATAAACAAGATAGCAGTGTTACCCCAAACTATGCTTAGTCCTGTCAGGGGTATGCACCCGTCCAGATCAATTCAGTTCTATTAAATCCTATGCGAGTTCTCAACCAGTAGACTAATCTTTCTTGAGAAGACCTCCAGAATCAGCTGGTGGATCAAGGGGTATGGCAGATAATTTTTATGACATTCCTCTTGTGTTCTTTGAGAGACTTACTCTTAAACAGCTTTCTGCAGACACAGAGAATGTGTACACCTGTGTAATATTTCAAGTCCCAAACTGGAGTCAGACCTTCCTCAACAGACACAGTGTGTATCATCAGAAATAACTAGACTGCTGTATAAACTGAATGCAACACTCCTCAACTGTATCTTAGCTTATTGAAAAGTGTGATGCAAAAAACAGACTGAGACATTCAGCTTTACCTTCTTCTGGGTGGGCTAAGAGCACATATATGTTCCATTACCAAAGGTCTGCTGAAGTATTTGACTCAACCATAGACTGACAGTAGAAATAAAAAATTAAGTCAGTCCACTAATCATAGTAAAATCAGCTGCATACACTTCTAGGAAAAAAAAATAGAAGATAATAGGATTCACTTACCAATGGGACAGAACATTTCTGAATACTACAGAAGGGATATTATATTTGTTCAAGAATGTCTCAGCAAGACGCATGTAGAAAGACCCTGTTTCTGATGGGCTCTGCTATTGACTGTCAACACATTGTCTTGAAGTAGTACATGCTAGCTACCTAAATCACCATAAGAAAAAACAGCTCCAATCATTTATTTATTGGAAGAACCTAAAATCCATCCTATATTACAGTACTAATTTAAAAGAAAGCTCATTACTGAAGCTATTTGACTCCTGTAAAGACACCAATTACTGGAGATAGCTACTGTAAGTTGATTACAACTAATAATTATAATGTGAAGCAGGCATTTAAGGAAAAGGATACATAGATGAATTCAGTTCTTCTAGCTGCAATGTAAATGTTGAAAGTATCAGAAATGGCATTTCCGTTAGTCAAATGCAACAATTATGCTGATGTAATGAAACAGATGCATAAAAACAGCAAGGGAAATTATTGGGCTGAATTGTATGATTTTATTACAAAAAAGGAAAGTAAGCCTGCACTGAATTTAAGACCAAGAGAGCTAAGTCCCAAATTAAGTTTAAGTGTGTTGATCTCAGGAAATTTAAAGAAATTCTAACAGTTTTGATTTTTATGGAAACAAACTAGAGAGGAAAAAATGGAAGTGTAGAATGCACAGATATCAACTCCTTGTTATGTATGGTCTTCCCTACTTTAAAAAGATGGACCACAGGGAAAATGGTCATAGTTTCCCGGTACACTGTCTGTCTCTAAGGAGCCCAATATCCTCAGTTTACAACTAGGCTGCTCCACTCGCCAAAACAAGCAGCAGCCTTTAAAAAAAGAAAAAGAGGTACTATGTTTTCTAAAACCAAAGATGACTACAGGACTTATGTCTTGGTTCATTATAGAACTATGTTCTCCTCAACTGTAAATCACTGCCCAACTAGTAGCATTGTTTTCCTGAGCACAGTGCTATGGGCAGAGTTCCGTGTGTTCTGCCCATCCAGTACTTACATCTGACAGCAGCCTATCTAGGTTGGAGTCACTGGCTATTTTTCTTTTGTCCTCAGGGAGTTCTTCCAGCTCCCCATAGAGCTCTAGGTTGAGGCGAGCGAGTTTCTCCTGCATACTGCGCACATGCTCCATCTGCTCTATGGAACATTCATTTCCTAAAAGGACAAGCAACAGCTTCAGATAAAGAAACCTGAGAGAGCAAATGAAGGTGTGAAGATGTAGCTTTTTAACATCAGAGAAGAGGAATTTAAACATCAAATTTACAAGTAAATTTGCTTTCTCAATGATTTCTGCCTTTTTCACTACTGAAGTTGCTGTCATCCTGTCTGGTGTTATGCTGTACACAACGTACTAAACTGTTTTTCAGAACAGATGTAGGTTTTTTCTATACTCTGAATTTATCGGATTTAATAAGGCCCTGTATTTTTAATTTTAAATATTATCACATATTGTAGTTTCAGGTCTTTCAGAGACTTCTGCTGTTGCCAACACAAACACTGGGGGGGGGGGGGGGGAGGCGGGGCCCGGCCGACCGGATTAGGGCCGTGAGGTGGGGGGGAGGGTCCACGCCATCGGTGACACCCCGGGAAGAGGGAGCTGCTGCCAGGGTGGGCGCTTACTCTCGCGCAGTGGTGGGATAGAGAAAACCGGCTCCCTTCGGATCGTCACCCCCGCTCCACACGCGCTGTGCCGTTTTTCTTGAGAGGGGGAGGTAGCGCGGTCAGCGCCAGCGGGATTTTTCTGCGGAGTTTCTGGACTTCTCTTCCCCCTTCCCCCGCCCTCCTCTCGGAAGACGAGGAAAGCCTCCGCATTGCCCAGGAGAAGGATTTCCCGTCCCTCGCGACCGCCTTTCCCCCACGTGAGTTTTGTTCTCCCTCGGGATCATACTCTGTCTCCCTGAACGCCATTTTTCCGGAGCCCAGATGGGTCACTGGGGAGGGGCTTTTCGCCACCTCCGCCCCCCCAGGTGCGGCAGCGCCCCCTGCTGCCCTTCAATGTGACCGCACCGTAAGGAGCAAAGGTGGGGGGTTTGAGGGGTTGGGTTACAGCGTTGCTGACTGTTCTGTTTGGTTATATATATATTTGCAGTTGAGGTACTGCCTTTGGTATGCCATACTGGAAGGAAAGATGAAATGACATCTGAATCATCTTGCACCAAAGACAACCTTACAGTAGGACTATCATTTAAAAATGCAGTAAGATCTATTAAGCTAGGCCAAACCTCATTTCATATAGCAGACCAATATGACAATCTGGCAGCCTGTCCATCTAGCACATTTGTTTGCAGATGTTACCATTGTATAGCTATAAAAACAATTATTGTATACAGACAATTCATGCACTTACCAAATGCTTGAAGTTTGCCAGAGTGGAAGTCATTCAGGAGACTCAGGAGTCCCCTTTCCATTTCCTGGACATCTGATACATCTGTGAGAAAAGAATGCTGAATTGGTGCTGCCTGTGCCCCTTTTGCTTCACCTCCTGGAGGTTTGGCTTTCTCTTTTATTATTCTAAAAAAGTAATTAAAACAAAAATATTACTTCCTGCTTTCACTGAGAATCTGAAATGTAAAAGTAAGTGTACGTTTGGGCTTTGAAAAGTAAATGGAAAACATATACATATTTTGGTCACTCCATTTAATTAAAAAAAATGGATCGTGAGTTTATCTTAAGAATAAAGAACACCAGTATCTTGACAATTTGTAAAAGGAAGAATTCTGGCAATCTGCTTTCCTCGGAAACATCAATGGAGCACATGTATGTAATGGCCATCTCAATAATCTGAAGAAGACCATTGTCCAACAGTGGCACAGAGCATTATCTGCATAAAATCACTTAAAAAACATCTGCAACCTCTCTTCAAGTCCGAGAGAAAATCCCTCAACAACCCTACACTCCTCTAGTTGCTAACACCTATAGACTGCAACCAGTGTGGAAAACAACTTCTTACAACCTATACAGGAAGGTGACCTTGCCTCCAGATAAGCTTTCATGGAGCTCCTTCTTCCCACTTTCAAAAAACATCCTAGTTTTGTAAAACTCACAATCAAAAGCAATCTCCCACTACTCTAACACATACCAAATCAAACTAGTCCATACCTAAACAAATGCTAAATGTGCTAAAAATTCTCTACAGCCCCCTCTGCAACAAAATCATCAAAATTCCTGGATCGCATACATTTTTCAAGACATAAAATTTATCCAAGCACCATGTACCCACAGAAACTACACAGATTAAGATGAATAATCACTCTAAACCCAAGTAAACAATCGATACACAAGCTAAATACACAGTTACCAGTGAGAAGCAGCATATTCCATCTCTGACCCAGAAATGAATGGATATACAGACAAGACCGCATTCTAATACAATTCAGGTGAAGGGCTGTTTTCATCCCTGATTTACCCATCTGTGTGTGCACACTGCAATTCTCTCACATTGGCATGGCTGCTTCTGCAGCCTTATGTTCAGAACCTTATTCAGGGAAAAATGATGAGCCTAAAAATTAAAATTTAGGATACTATGGGATCTTAAAAAAAAAAAAATCACAGGCTTAGGAAAGAGTCTTTATTTAATTAGTGATGACAACACAGCAGAGTAAGCCCCACCCTTCCCTTGAATACTCCTATGCTCTGCAAGTCATAAAATTCTCTCTTTTCAATGGGAAATAATCAGCTTCTCTAGTCTATAGACACCATATAGGCTTCATCGTCTATATGTTGGAACAACTAACAGTCCAACAATTATCACATCTGGTTCAACTCAGAGCAACACGTCTCAATTTAGGTTTAATTTTGGCTATTTCTGCTTCAATTTCAGACTTAAAGAAGGGTTTATGTGCCAGAAAGGTCATTTTTTTTCCACCTGTATTATCACTTCTTGGTAAGATTCAGTTAACAATTGAGCAAGAATGTCCTTTCCCAAAACTTAAAGCAGAAGGAATATTATATTCTCCAGCCAATATTGTGGGCTACAAGAAATGCAATTCAAGTGCATTCCAGAATAGTGTTGAGACTTAAGTAAATTGTAGAGGCACTTGCAGAAACCACCAGTTTATAGCACATTAGTATTTATTTCCTTCAAAATATTAAAGCACTTTCCATGAAAAATACTACATAGACTTTACATTACAGAAATTTCATTATTCATCAGGCCAGTACCAGGCCCTTCAAACAGACCATCTCTGCTAATGACAACAGTTCAGTCTTTAATCTTCAGCTAATACTTACAGGTCAATAAGCTTGGTTGCCTCTGTGTAACATGTCCCTTTAAAATCCCTCTTCATTCATTTCTCTACTGTGTCTGCCACAGCCAAAAAATATATTTTCTAACATACAAAAAAAATAACGTTCTGAAACTGAAACCGAAACCGATGTATCATCAATAGTAGACAGGTACTTTCTGAAGAGCAGAATGCCGTTCTCTGGCTCTTGGAGCTACCACTGCCCCCACTGATAGGTCTCCAAGGAAAGACCACCTGGAAATTCCACTTCTAGCTCATCCTCTTCAATATGTGTTTCCTGCCCTACTTATCAGTTACAGCCTTGCCGTCACATAATATGTTACTTGTTCCTCACAGCTGTACACTTGGGGCTCTTCTATCTACCATACAATGCCCACATCTGTTGTACTTGATGACACACCTCTTGTCTTTCACCAGTCACATCAGACAATCATCTGTTTGGCTAAATTGTAATCAGTATCAGTCTACATTGTGTAACATTTTACAAAACTAACAGAAAGAGCATCAAACACCTTCCTCTTTATGTAAAATAACCATTATAGTGCTTTAAACACAAATAATTTTGCTAAAAAAGATGCATCATCAAAAATTTTCACAAGTCTGAGGCTCGCTCTATTCATTTTGTCCTAGCCAGTCTAAATGCCCTTCAGACTGTCTGAGCATTGGCAGGTTTCTGACTTTCACTTCAGCTGAGCTTGTGAGATGCTCTCAAGCTTACCGTTTTAACTTTGGTTTTTGGACTGGGGGCTGTGGAGCAGGATTTGAAAAGGCTGTACTTTTACTGACTGGCACTGAGCTCTTCTTGGAGTTAGCAACCTGTGCAGGGTGACTGGTAGATGATTTGGGGCTCCTCCTCTTGATTTTCCTTTCTTCCATTTCTTTTGATTTATTGCACCTAGACTAATTTCTTGTCCTCCAAAGGGAAGAAAAAAAAAGTAAGAAACATCCATTAAAGTTGCCATTTACAATAAAAGCAATGGAAAAAACAGGTCAAAGTACATAGTTTGTTCAAAGATGAGCAGTCACTCATTTTCAAACAAAAGAATCCAGTTTCTAGGAGAAGCTGCCCAGGCCTGCCTGATAAGCAAAACAGGCAGGAATTAAAATCTACATCAGCTTCAGCCAAAAAGTACCTCAAAATGATCTCAAGCTTTGCGTCCCATAGACTATTGCTAGAAAACACCATGACTACCCAAGTCCACACCAATCAAAATACTGAGAAACGATGGTGGCGTGAGAATGCTGTGAGTCATCCTTGCCTAATAAGCTCTTTTAAAGGGAGAGGCAATGGCCTTGTCAAAACTCAGTTGATACCAAGTTATTATTTCTATTATATATGCTATTGGTGGGTGCTACCCGATAATATACCAAATAACAGCAGGCTAGACTACTGCTATTATATATACTGTCATTGGGTGAGTCTTCCAACTCATTAAACCTTAAGAACAATCTTAAATTTCAATTACCATGTCTTTATGTTCTTTTACAACAACATAGAATCACTTGACTGGAAAAGACTTTTGAGATCATCGAGTCCAATCGTACCTGTCCAGTACTAAACCAGATCCCTGAGCACTTCATCTACATGTCTTTTAAATAGCTCCAGGGATAGTGACTCAACAACCTCCCTGGGTAGCCTATTCCAATGCTTGACAATGCATTTGGTGAAGAAATTTTTCTTGATATATAACCTGAACCTCTCCTGAAACAACTTGAGGCCATTTCCTCTCATCCTATCACCCATCACTTGGGAGGCCAGACCAACCTCACTACAACGTCCTTTCAGGCAGTTGTAGATAGTGATCAGGTCTCCCCTCAGCCTCTTTTTCTCCAGGCTGAACAATCCCAGTTCTCTCAGTTGCCTCTCATAAGACTCGAGCTCCAGCCTCCGTCTCTGCCACCCTTGACAAACCATCACCTCACAAAGGAAAGGTCAGAACTCATCTTTTATAGTAAGAAAACGAATCCACGATCCAGTGGTCTCATTGACACCCTCCCCTGGGGGAACGCTTCCTCCGCACCCGCTGTCCCACGGAGGCGGCAGAGCTCAGAGCGACGCAAACCCCAGGGTGCCATCGCAGACCCCCGAGGGCCGCTCGCCGCTCCCCGCCCCACCGCCTCCTGGAGTGACGACTCCTGTCCTCAGGCACAGCCGACCCTGCTACAGGCCGCCATTTTATTAACACGGAGCCCCGTGGCGCCTCCTCCCGCCTCGCTCCCTGAGGAGAGCGTCCACCCGCTCCCTCGCCTCAGTGACCGTTAAACGGCCGCCCACGCGCAGGCCCCGCCTCCCACCGCGAGGCCCCGCCCCCGGAGCCGCGCGCGGAGCCCCCCTGCCCCGCCGGCTCTCACCCCCTCCCGCGGGGAAGTGGCAGAGCTCCACCAAGTGCGCGCGTCACGTGACTGCGATTGATG